>NGBS01000985.1:0-18797 GCA_002245135.1 Proteromonas lacertae | reverse complement strand
GATTCAAATTAATACATTAATCAACATGAAATCACTCGAACCAGAAATTAAACCGTTATTATTTACAAATGAGACAATTTGGATCGAAAGAGCAAAAGAACTAGGAATTGATGCATCTTCTAATTATTCGTATTTATAATATATATATATTACAATTATTTTATTTTGATAGAACAAATCGTTTTGGAACACCAACAATAAAATCTTTCTATTTCTATGCCTATGAACATTATTCAGCTTTCTTTTACTGCTATCAAAATGGAGATATACTAATTCCTCAATCAATAAAACCAACACTTCAACACATTCAAGGATTAATTTGAGTAATGAATTGACAGAAAGAGTGTTTATATTCTCAAGGAGATATAATTATAAAACAAAATCAAAAGATATTTTAACACCTGATAATATTGAAGAAACATTTGAAAGAATGAAGAAGAAAGCGAAGATATTTATTCCACTAGCCGTTGATATATTTATAATTACACCATATACCTGGAATTGGAATATATTTCCTCCATTAGTAATTGGAAGACCATTTTATGATGGATTCTTATTGGATTATAGTTATCATCATGATGAAATAGCTACAATTGAAGTAACTAATACGGTGTATGTATTACATCAGAATGACAGATCTGGAGATTTTGCATGGATTAGATTGTATTATTATATATATATATATTATTGATCATTTTATTTATTTATTTATTTATAGAAACATAAAGATAGTCATTATAATTTGGATATGGTTAATAATTCATTATGTCATCCATTTACATTATATACAAGATATGTTACCAGTATTATTATTTATACATATTATATTTGAAAAATAGATTTTGATGATACAAATCAGGTTTATCTAAGTAGATATTATAATTCATCTGTTGCTGAATATCCTTTATTATATAATTGTACAATAAAAGGAAACTATTCATGTGTTACTTCAATAATCATAATGATAAGTATTATGGAATATAGTGAATGAAAACATGAGTATGATTATTTTTGTATTTTATTATAGGACTTTAATTCATTATGCAATTAATTATAATCGTTTTAATATTTTGAGGTATTTGTTGAATAGAGGATGTATTATATGTCAGTGGAAGTCATGGAGTAACACCTTTGCATTATGCTGCAATGCAAAAGAATCATGAAATGTATCTCTCTTATTATCATACATAGTCCAATTAATAATGCTACAAACAGATAAGATCAGCACTCATAGTTGTTAGAAATAATTGTGTAGAATGTGTGAAAGTACTGTTAGATAATAATCCAGATTTAACACTCAGAAATACAAATATAAAACTCCTTTTGATTTGTGTAAGAATGAAGAGATATGTCAGTTAATTACAAAATATCAATCAAAGATGTAATGTAAATAATGTTTTTTTTCACAAATATTTATTAATATTTATTTTTTCCTTTTTTTCCCTCTTCTTTTTATTCAACTAATATATAATTTTAAATTATAATGACCAAATTATATATAATTACTTATATTTTATTTCTATTGATTCACTTATATCAATTCCAATAGCTTCAGCAGTTACTTTAATACACCATTCTCATTTAAGTCAAATGTAACATCCACTTTTACTTCTCCTTTCTTCTTCTTAGGTTATTTGTAATATAAACTTATTCAAAACTGTATTTTCTGATTGTAAAGTACTATCTCCTTCAATATTGTAATGTCCATTATATCTTGATTATCATTATATGTTTTAAAACTCCTTATTGATGTAGTTGGCCAAAACAGTAAACTTTTTAATCATTTCACAACAATCACATTCATTAACATCTGTGATAAAGTGAATGAACTAACATCTTTTATAATTATATTCTTGAAGAAATCACTACATGCAACAATAGCTGCTCCACTTGTACAATATCATCTGGATTCAATAATTCTCTTATCTTTGTAGGAGATGGAAAATTATTTCTTAATCTAGTCTTTATTTCTATTATTCTACTATACCACAACTAATATAACTGATCCAATTGAGTCTTTTTCTATATTATTCTCTTTCAACAAGTTATTAACCAAATCTATTGTTCTTTTATAAATATCCTTATTAATTTCATTCATTTTTGACCTACTTAATTCTAAATCAATTCTTCATATCTTCTAAAAACTCACATTTAAACAATATACTTCAGCAGCTGATAATCCTATTTTTGCATTTTCACAAGCTCTTTTTAAATTCATTAATTTCTTCATATTCTTTTCATTCTCATTGCTATATAAATCAATCTTCTTATATTGTTTATATAAATCAGCATAATATTTCACTAGATTATTGTCTAAATCCTGTCCACCCAAGTGATTATCACCTCCTGTTGCTTTTACTGTTATTGTAATATTATTAGATGATGAATGATTAGTAATATCTAAATCTATCACAGATACGTCAAATGTGCCACCTCCAAAATCATAAATCAACAATCTTTCACTTTTTAGAGATGATGAACTTCTATTTTCATAACAATATGATATTGCTGCTGCTGTTGGTTCATTAATAATTCTTATCACTTCTAAGTTAGCTTTTTCGGCTGCTTCTATTGTTTTTTGTCTTTGACTGTTTTTGAAATAAGCTGGAACTGTTATTACAGCAGGAGTTCTTTTGGATGGATCATTTGCTACAAATTCATCAGCCTTCCTCTTTATTTTTTTCAATATTTCGGCAGATATATCTTCTGGAGGTAATAATACTTCACCATTATTAGATTCTACTTTTATTCTAGTATCACCGTTTTCATTGGCTACAGTATCAAAATGGCCAATTCTTTATGTCATCTTCTTTTAATTCGTTAAACTTTTTCCCAATCATCCTTTTAGAGTCATAAATACAAGATTTATATTTATTTTTACCACACTTTTTGCAGCTGATCCGACTATAATTTCATTATATTCTGGTGTGAAATACACCACCGAAGGTATTGTACTCTTCCCATCTTCAAAATAAACTATATGTTTTACTTTATTCTCCATAGAATCTGTTTTAAATGTTGCTACTGAGGAATATGTTGTTCCTAAATCGATTCCAATATTGTGGCTATTCATATTCACAAATGTTACTCAAAAAGTCAAAAACTACTTCAAGCACAAAGCTTGACTGTAAAAATAAAAAATTGTGAAATTCTCAACAGATAATACAATTTAACAATAAACAACAACACATTTAAAACAAAAAAATATTAAACAATACTAAAATAAATGTCAATTAACTACTAATAGGTTTCATCGAGTTATAATGTGGTCCAGAACTAATAGCATGATATAATATCACCAACTTCAATGGTTCATCTTTATATTGTTCACCTATTTTTATTGTGTCATTAATATTGTATATTTCTATTGGACATTTAATTGAGTCAGAAAAAGCCGTTAATTCTACATCTCCTCCCCATTCTCCTGTATTTTCCATTTTATCACAATATTGTTCAAATGAACAAGTTTCTGTATCAATAAATGGTGAATAAATCTCAGGATGAGATCTTATCTGTTTAACAGTTTGTTTTCTAATTACTAAATGACCTACATCTGTTGGATATTGTATTCCTCTTAAACTTAATTGATGAATTAAAGCTCTAAATAGACAGTGTCCATCTGCAGGAACATCTACTAATTTATAACCCAGCTTTTCTAGTTTTGCTGTAAGATTCTCATATTCTTCATTCTGTGCTGAAGGTCCCTATATAAATATATATATTTATATTAGATAACAAAAGAATACGTGATCTGTAGAAGTTGCAGTTTCATTCTTTCTTTTTTCTAGCCATTTTTCTTTTCTTCTTCTGGCTCTTAAAACTTTAGCAGGAGGATCTTCTTTTCCTTCAGTAACTGGCTCTTGCTCTTCAGGTGGTATTTCACCATTTTCTTCTGCAAGTTTTCTTTCTTCTGCTGCTTTAGCTTCTGCTTCTTCCTTTTCTACTTTTGCAACTTGCTTTTTATGTCTAATATATCATAAATGATGTGCAATACTTCTTTCCATTGATATGCTGTTGAAATGCAGCATCATCTATACATTGAACACCACAATACTGACACAAACACTTCTCAGGTATAATTAAAGGCATAAATGTGAAGTTTGACAAGCCAGAATTTCAAAATAGAATTACAAGAGATATAAAACTCATATTCTGCTATCTATGTATGGATGAAATTGAAAATACTCTCATATTGACAGTATGTTGATATTAAGTAATATTAATACTTAGGGATCAATTTCAAAATTGATTTATAAAATAAACTCAACTCTTTTTTCAAATGAACATTCTGAAATATATTTATGTTCTAGAGATAATGAAACATGTATTGTAAAATATGTATGAATTTTCTTTATAATAATATTTTGTTTCTAATAGAGAGATGATAATGGTTATTTATTAACTGAATATGAACGTATAGGGATTATTTAATAATTCCTATCTAGAACATCATGTCTTAAATCACCAAAATATAATTTGTTGTTATGAATTAGTTTATTCAAATAACAATCAAGTTAGTTATTCAATGGAATATGGTGGAACAGATCTTTTGTCAATGATACAGTACAACTCTTATGATATCACATTAGAACAAATTCATTATATAATATCAGAAATAACAAAAGGAGTTTTATATCTCCATTCTAATAATTTAATACATAAGTATCTCTTTTGTTTATGTTATTATTATTATTATTTAGAGATATCAAAACAAGTAATATATTATATAATAACAACAGCGTAATAAAAATATGTGATTTTGGTATTATAATGTAATTTAATGTTTTAGAAAACTGTAATAACAATAGAACAATACCCATAAAATGTACTTTAAATTATTCACCTCCAGAAATTATTGTTTTTCCATATTCCGAATATACAGAGAAAATAGATATATGGGGTATTGGTTTAATATATGTAGAACTACTGTTAGATAATATATTATTCAATGTAAACTCAGAATTTGATCTGATAGATGAAATGTTGAATGTATTAGGAAAACCAACTGCAGAATCTTATCCTGAATACTTTACAACTATTTATCGTTCTTTCTGTGAAAGAGATGTTGTTCCATCATTATCAATTAAAATAAAAGATACAAGAAGCAGTATTGGTGAAGATGAACTGGAATTTATAAAAAGAATACTATCTTTCAATCCTAAGGACAGACCAACAGCAAAAGAAATACTAGATAGTGATATATTAAAAAATAAGAATAAAGAGTCACTAAATATCCCAATTACAGAAATTAATAAATGAAAGAAATAATTCTTATTTATATTTATGTGCTATTTTAACTAATTACAGCTCTGCTCATTTTAGGTTTTGGTCCTGTGCCTAATACAGCTGATTTAATACGACTTCCTTTTTGAACAGATTCTGAGCTAGTTCTAGACATAGCTTCTAAATGTTTTGCTTGGTCTGGATCTAAAGGTCCTAAGCTGAATCTTCTATCATTCGATTCACATAAACTACGTAATTCAAAGTAATATTTTGCATATAATGAACTACTAACAGTTACGTTATAGGAAAGTAATTCCAAAAACTTTCTTTCGAATAAATTAATTGCTTTTAAATCTAATAAAGTTTCATCAGCATGATGTACTGCAGATTTCCAGATTACTGGGAAATCTACATTTGCTAAACATCTATCATCCCACACCTTTTGTGCTAATAATAAAGCAGATAATAAAATTGGACGCCAATTCTTAGCATGAAGAGGAATTCCTGATAATGACATTAATCTGTTGATATAAACCAATGCAATCACATTACACTCTGGACTAAATTGAGCTTGTTCAAAAACAGAACTCATAAACTATAAAGAATCAAAACTGAGTTAAATTATACTGAATAAATCTCTTCAACGGAAGGAGTGACATTTGGACGAACTGAAGCACCAGGACTAGCATATCTATCCTCGTTAAATACTTCATAAACTGGTTTCAAAGCTTCTTGTTCATTGTTAAGTGGCTTAAAAAAGTTACTAGATATTGATATACTTGTAGCATTTGACAATGAAGGACTGTACTAACACTTAAAATGGTCTCATCATTGTTAGGGACTGATATTGTACTTGTAACATAAAGAGTACTATTACACACAAGATAACTGATTAACAATACCTAGTTGAATTGATACGAGGATCTCTAGTCTTCTTTTCTTCTTTGCTGTCGCTCATTTATAATTAAAAAGAGATTTTGATAACTATATACTCACCAAATTTGATTAACAAAGATAATATTCCGTTTAGTTATTTCATAAAAGTTATGACTGACGAGATTATAAGTATTCAGGCTATTATATTTTATTAGTACCACGTTCATTTAAATTGATAGCTGAGTATGAAAAAACAATGAAAGAGTATAATTAGTCAGATAACAGTTTATAGTCCTGCTGTGGGTATTTCATTAGGTTTACTGCAAGATGATGATATTGAATTAAGAGTTTGGAATGCTATGATATATGGATTTGGTCTTACTAACAGTCATTTTCAGAATAACGATTGGCAGCTTCATTTAGAATGCTCTGATGATTATCCAAATGTACCACCAAAAATCAAATTTGTTGAAAGAGTACCATTGGATATAGTAGACAAAGCTAATTGTGTATAAATGTCACAGTATCATTCGTTAGGTTATTAATTCTAAAATTCCCTACTTGTCACACTGGAATAGAGAATGCACTCTTGAACAAGCTGTCTTAGCAATAAGAGATATAATGAATAGAAGTTAAACTAATTATTGTTTTTTTTATTATTTTTTTTGATGATTATATGGTTATAAAAATAAATATATCTATCAAACTGAACAGCTCTATGTAAAATCATTCTTTAATTAATGGTTCATTAGATACAAGACTGTTTTTTGAACTGCTTATATCAAATGATTCTATTCTATAATGTAAATACAACATGTTTGAGAAACCAATAACCTCCATAACTATTAAGATTATTATCTATAGAAGAAAACAATAATAATAGAAAGAAATACCTTTATGTAAAATGTATTATAAGTATTAAGAATAATTCCAATAACAGATTGTGTTGCAAATCCTAAAGACTGCCACATCTTGTAATTAGCCATAGCAGCATTTCTATCAGCATCACACAAGAAATAAGATTGCAGAATAGCCACTTGCTAATTGAAATAATAAAAACAGAATATGATATACTTGACTTTCCCAAACGGCATATCCAGAAGCATATAATAATACCAATCCAACACAAATAACAAAACTATCCATTGAATAATCATATTTAATATGTTCTCCAAATATCAAAACAAGAATATAGAACAAAGAACACATTGTAAAGGATATATAAACTAAGCCAATTCTTCCAAGAGAAGTAGCTAATCTACCATAGAAAAGGCAAACTAAAAAAAAATATTACAAAATATAACATAATATAATAATAATAATATACATAATGCATTTGCACAATAGAATGATGAAATAATATAGCCACTATTTTCTACACCTAACATTCTTCCAGCAATAAATTTCATAAACTCAGACATCATAAAACTCAAACACATTCCATTATAATAGATAATTGGACACATCAATCTCATTTTATTTGAATGGATTAATAATGAGATTGTTTCGTAATAAGAAACCTCTTTAACTTCTACATTTTCAAATGTTGGTGCAGGTATATCTGGAAGGAAGAATAATATGAATATTCCAAAACATGATGTTATTGACATGAATATAAACATATACTAAAAATGTTATTAAAAAAAGAAAGAATGAATGAATAATATATACTGTCGCTTCATGATAAACATTTAGGATTAATGAGCCTGTAAACGTACCAAAAGTACCTGAGAGTTGAAATAGGCAGAAAAATAATCCATTGAAGAAAGATGTAGATTGTTGTCTGTCTAATTCCATTAAATCAATATAAAAAATACTCATATTAGAGCAAGTAGTATAGTGAAGACAGAGTCTTCCTAAGTACACTCCTTCAGCATTCCATAATAATGTAGCACCCATTCCTAGCAACACATTCAAGAAGATTAATAGAGGAGCAATAGGCTTTATATTGCCCAAAATCACACAGATATATGCTGTACAACCTAACATTAAAGACCATCTCAAACCAATCTTATTAACGATTTTTGGTCCAACGATCGAGAATACAGCAAAAGTACCATATTGAGTTCCTAGACAAATATAGCCAAGGGTTTTATTCAACTGACTTTGGAAATCCTAAGAGTTAATTAGAAAAATATACTTGAGCAACACTAAACGAAAAGAAAATCCAGAAAAGCCCAGCCATTAGCACAGCAAAGCTAATTATATATCTCTTCTTTGGATCTTTTAAAACTTCCATGAGTAATTAATTAATAAACACAACACGATAAGAATTTTCTAAGTTTTTTTTTGACTTTAAAGTGATTTTTCTCGATAACCATAAAGAATTATGAAACAAAAATTTGCTGAACCTTTTATTATATGTTTAACTTTACTGTAATGTAGTTAGTTTCATAATTACCTGATTTAGGTAATTTCTTTCTTTTGTAAAACTAATTATATTATGATAAATAATGATAAAACTTATAATTATTTAAAATTTTATAAAATAATTCCTTTTGCAGCGTTCAAAAAGTAAGGTCAAAGTGTCAAAAATGCGAAAAAATCAGATCGAAACTCACACAAAAGTCGATATTTTGCTCTGGTGTGAGCGAATAAGGAAACTAATAGAAAAAATATTTCAGAATAAAGAAACATGATTTGAAGAGCAACTTTTAAGCTATTAATAATTAAGAAAGAAAGGGTCGTATTTGGGAATGTAATTCAATGTAATTGTGATATTATGTGCTTATCCAAATATGGACATATAGGTGAATAGTAATATTGTACTACTTTTTGATAACTCCTGCTAATTAAGGAGATACAAAGAATTGTTATATATGCAGCTGCTATAGCTGTATATTGATATAATTATGAACAATAACATAATAATAACATAATTAAATACAATTATACTTAAATTATTAAATTAATTCTTTCTTCTTCTCCTTTTCCCTTCTCCTCACTTCAGCTATACTATATCTATATAAATATAATAAAAATATACTTTTATTACTCTTATCAATCTAAAAAAATATAATTATAAAAATATACCTTTATAAAATTTTATCTATATCACTTCCTTATCCTATATACATATATAAATAATTATAAATATACTAATCTTATATTCAAACTAGATATTAACAATAATCTATTAGAATATAAATATATAGTAAATACAATATTATTTTTATCTATCTTAGAAGTAAATAAGTTATAATCTAACTATATAAAACATAAATTTAGAAATTATACCTTAAATAATGTGTATTTTAGCTTCCATTGTTTTATAATTAATATTATCATAAACAATTCTTCACTTTGTTGACTTTTTCTATTTTCATTATATATTAATATATATATTTATACTTTCCATCACATTTGATATACATATCCATGTCATTTCTCTCAGGATAAGATATTTTGATTATTCTATTACCTTCTTTATCTTCATCACTTGTAATTGAACAATCTATTATAATAATTTCATATATATCTATATATACGAGTTAATAACATCTTTCTTATTGCTATTCTTTGAGTATAACCACCATTTTTGTTGTTTATATTATTTGTTGAAAGTGTGGTTGATGTTACAGAATAATGGACTAATAATGGTCAATTATTACTAAATAAGATTCTAATTCATTTGATTCATCTTGAAAGGATTTTCTTTGAATTGAATTGTAAAATGGTAAAAATAACGTAGTTAAATGAAAGTTTGGTAATATTGAATGGAATGTTACTCCTTGAAGATGCTATTCAATTATATTATATATAAATCATACATCAACTACTGTATAGATCGCATTATAATAATCTACTTTGAAATAAAGGAAATAGTCATGAGTAGGCATTCTACTACAATATAAATTATATATAATCATTATTATACTATAAAATTTCTTTACTATAACACAGTCC
The DNA here is from genome assembly GCA_002245135.1 of Proteromonas lacertae. Lineage (NCBI taxonomy): Eukaryota > Bigyra > Opalinata > Proteromonadidae > Proteromonas > Proteromonas lacertae. Next base: position 8,792 of record NGBS01000985.1, on the reverse strand, counting down.
TGAGTAAAATACTCTTCTAACATTTAATAATTTATATATTTAACTATTAGTGGTATGAATATAGAATTTATACATCCACATCGTAAAAAGAATTAAAAAGAATAAAATTTTGAATTAATTCTAGTCGTTTCAGTAGATGCATATATTCGTTTCGGTAATATAGATATAATACACCAAGACCCTGTCTTTTTTGTCTTTTTTATATTTTTTATTCCTTCAATTATTTTCATGTATATATTTTATTAGACAGATTTTCTGCAATATATCTACAAATGAAAGAATATATTCTTTATAATAGAATTTTATACTATGTTTAAGTAAGTTTTACTTTTCAATTTTCTAATTAATATGCTAAAGAGAATAATATGTTAATATATATGAAATTTAGTAATATTTACTTTTATTTTAATAATTTAAAATGGCTTAGAGTCAACATTCACTATTTTTATTTATAGAAGTAATATATATAGAAATAACGATAATAATAGTTTGTTATTTATATATATTAGATTGTTATATGCTTAGATGTAGAATATCTTCCCTATACAATGTAATTGAAAATAGCAATCAATTTAAAGTATGTAGTAAGGCTTTTTGTATGTACAACACATGACCTTATATTATTTATTTGAAATAAATAGTTTAATTGCATATATATAGGCTGATTCAAAAATTTATTGAAATCTAGAATTTTTAAATAACTAGCTTAATATAAACTGGAACATGATATCAATAACTTTATTAAATATTAGTTCTTAATTCTAACTTTAAGATAGTGAAAAATCGAAAAAAAAAAGTTGTTAAAATCAAAAATCGCAGATACGATCTGAGTCAAGTATACTTTCCCTATTTAAACACAAGTCAAACATTCTTATCTTGAATTAATACCAATTTTTTTATTGTGATAATTTTCACTAACAAATACAGCACAAATACAATAAACGAAAAATTAGTACTTTTTAAAGACGAAAAAAAAAGAGTGAGAGTAGGTAAAAATAAATAAAAATCACATCTTCCATCCATTCACTTCAGAAGCATATTCAAATAAGAATTTCGAAGATTCACCTATTCCTCTAACCAATAAATCTTCTCCTTCTATTAATCCATTCACTTTAGGATCTAAAGCACTGTGAAGTGTAACATTAGCTAATTCTCTTGTTCTAATTGCCTATAAGAATAAAATAATAATAAATATATGTAATACATGATACAATCCAGGTACATTTGGATTTCTAGCCCATTTATGTCTGAAATAAATACCTTGAAAATAACCCAAAAATAATTCTCCACTAAACACATGCCCTGGTTATATAACCACTATCTTACCATCATTATTTTGTAATAATTCCTGTTCACATTGCCATTTTAAGTCTATTGCTTCTTTTGGAACATATCTCTTTCCTGCACAACTCATATATACGAATTTATCAACTCCATATTTCTTACACATTTCTGCACATATCAGAGGACCTTCATAATTCACATCTCTCATATTTGCTAGAGCTCCAGGTCGATTTTCTATTAATTTGTGTCAAATATGTTGAAATATACTATATAATCCAGCAATATAGATAACAGCATCTCTATCCTCATATAATTTAGGATTCCAATCCTGATTAAAGATAAAAGAAATGATTGAAATACTTTTATATTATGTATATCACCTTTCACAAATTTTACTTTCTCTTCCCACCATTTGTCTGACTGTAACCTATTTCACAATCAAAATAAACTAAATACCAAGCATTACTACCATAAAGTGCTCCTGTACTAGTCACACTTGTTAATCGCAAACCTGCTTTGACACCCATCCTAAATACTTCTTTACCTACCAACCCAGTTCCTCCTATGATCGTAATACTTGCCATTTTGTTAATGAATGGCTTGATGAGAATCAAACTTATATATTATTATTTCTTCCAAATAAACACTATACAATACATCAATCACATTATTTAATTTATTAGAGTGTTTAATAAACTACAGTTTAAATAATACATGTAATTATCTTTTTTTCTATTTTGATATATACACAAAAACACTAAATTCTAATCACAGGATTGACTTCTAACTAATTCACTATCTTCAGGAATCATACTATACAATGGAACAGCCATATTAGACTGATTATTATACTTATTACTATACGTTCCAAATCCTTTTGGAGAAATAAAGCTATTCTTAATAACAATATCTGATAATTGAGTTGATAATAAATCATTATTTACACTTCCATAATTAACACTATTAACATTAGTAGGCATTTCATACGTTTCTTTACCTGTTTCTTCCATATCTGCTGTAGGTGAAGTAGTTGCTGTAGGTGGAGTTGTTATATTATTACTCTTCTTATAATCAGATTCTTTGATTATTGAGAAAGGTCTTCTGTTGGATGATAAAGTGAGGTTTGATTGACTTGTGGTAGTTCTAGCCATTCTTAAGATTGATACTGGTGATATTATATTTATATTTACATCTCTTGTATTATTATTATTATTATTATTATTATTATTATCAGATAAACAACTTGAGATTGATTTTCTATTGGATCTTCCTCTAGATCTTAATTTCTTAACATTATTACTTTCACATTGATTATACTGTAATAACATTGATCTATATTGAACATAATAAGAATCGATCTCAGATATCATTGGATAAATATTAAAACTATTTAAATACTTTATTGCAAATAACTCTTTCTTATTGTAACTGTATTCTTTATTATATTTCCTTATCATAATATTCGTTAATTCACTAAAAGACACTTCGTTTAAATTATCACAACCATAATTATATTTCATTGGGTTTGGAATCCTGTTGAAAAATGATTTTAATGTATTACTACATGACATTGATGGTAGTCTGCTATTATGATGAGATTGGTATTCTTTTATCTCAATTATGTTCTTTCTTCTATTCATTATGATTTTGTAATAATCTCTTTCATTTGTGCAACTTTGAAGGTTCCATATGTATTTCATCATGTTCATTCTTAATATACTGATTGGATCCCATAGTTCATTCACTTGAGAGGCGAAATTACAGAATTGATTGAAACTGAGGTTACTGTCATTGTTAAGATCATATTTGTAGAATAATTCACCGTGCAAATTCTGGAAATAAGGTAAAGTCATCAACAAGTCCAAGATATTTGTCAATTTATAAAAACTAACTTCACTTTGATTTGGACCGATTGAATGTATTAAGAAATAGAATATTGCAACTGAAGGCGCAAATGAAAAGAACATAACGAGTTGGAAAAACGAATTCCAACCAAGTGAGTTATACTCGAAGATTGAGAACAAATGTCCCATCAATGGTATGTTAGGGTAATGTATGTACAACAGAAAATTTGATCTGAATTTTTGTGGAGTGGTTTTATTTCTATAATTATTAATAACGAGTTAAATACTTTGACAGTTCTGTAAATATTTCATATATATGTTTTACCTCATAGTTATTAACTATAAATATAAGAAGATCATAGATATACGGAAGAAATATTTTGCAAACTTCATTGACTCAGCGTTGAGGCTGTATTTATTCAGGTTTGTAGAGGGTAATATTCTGGACGGCATAACGTTTTAAAAATGAATAAATATGTGTTGTTCTTTTCTAGAAAAAAAATAATGTAAATCGAATGTGTAACTGATAATTTTCTGTTTTTTTAAATCTCATATATCCGGCTTATATACTATATCGAATATGTAACTTATCTAATCATATATATGAATATAGCATTTGACGTTAATAAAATATTATAACGGTTTTTGATTTATTATTCTGTACCTTTATATTATTATTTTAATAACAAATTTATAATATTTCGCCTATTTGCTATGCAAGTTGTTAATATCTTACTTTTGTCTGTAAAATCTAACAGTTATGCTAAATACTCATATTTATTTCATAATTGTTATACAGTCATACCACACAAATGATATATAAAAAAGAGATGCAAATAAAATAAATAATAATTAACCACAATTTCGTCTAAAAATTTACATAGAATCTAACTTATTCTCCGGGATTGTCTCATATAAATTGATATAATTACTATTTTGTGCTTCAACACGTTGGAGACTAGTCTTATAAGGAGTACTAACCTTCGGTACGTTGGATCTAGTTAATGAAGTATGAGCATTAGCTGGGGACATAGGGACGGGATTATTATTCTTAATTGAAGACTTCATCATAGAAGACAATCTCAATTGATTATGAAGAGGAGTGCCTGGTTTCTTACCTGAATCACGCAATATTGAATGATGTCTAGCCACTGGAGTAGTTGCCGTACCAACTAAACTACTACTATTACTTCTTCCACAACCACCACTTTCTTCGCCGTTTGCCATAATACACAAAGAAGAATTAACTGTTGTGGATGATCTAGCTCTCGCTGAGTTTATTCGTTGAGGTAACTGTTTCCTATATTCTATATAGTACTCATCAATTTCATGTAACAACGGATATTGCGTAAACATACTTAAATATTTAACAGCAAAACATTCTTTAAGGGGTTTATAATCAGGATGATATTTCTTGATTATAATTGTAGTTAAATCAATCATTGTTATTGAATCTAAATCTGTTTCATAATCATATACTGAACAATTACATTCACCAAGTATAACATTTCTCATTCTTATACTACACTTTTCAGGTGGATATTTACCTTTGTGAGTCATTCTATAGTCTTTTATTTGTTGAATGTTTTTTCTTCTGTTTAATAGTTTTATTCCATTCCATACTCGATTTATTAAATTCATTCGTATTTGTGATAAATTAGTCCATAATTCTTGTCTCTGTGAAGCAAAATTAAGGAATTGGTTGAAACTTAGAAAACCATCATCATTTCTTTAAAAAATAAATATAAATTAATATACATATCTAAATATTTAAAAGACTGAATGCTTGATATATCTGCATAGGTAGTTGCTTCAAACAATTTTAATATATTCAAAATATCTTTCCAAGAAACTAATTTTGACGACTCTGGAAGAGAATGTATAATTGTGTAAAAAATAGCAGGCGTTGGAGCAAATGATAAATATACAATAGTTTGAAAAAATGTATTCCAATCTAATTGGTCACCATTCTCTATAACAATAGAATTTCATTAATTTAATACGTAGATATGAAAAAATATGATCAAAAAATGGGAGATAATCAACTTGAATTAAACCTACCAGTTTTGATGTAAAATAAGCAGGAGAAGTGCTTTTTCTATCACATTAATAATAATACCATATATATACTTTGCAAAATATCTATATAGCTTTAATAATGTTTTTATTTCGTGATTATTCACTAAGAATAAAATTGTATCTATACTAAAAAAATATTTAGCAAAACGCAAGGATTCCTGGTTGAACCCATTCATTTCTGCACAATCTAAAGGACCAACTGAGCCTCTTAACATCCCATATAGAATTTAGAAAGAATAACGAAATGACTAAAACGACTATATTTTTGGATTATTTGTTTTTTTCTCTGTATCAATAAATGCTACAAATCAATAAAGAAATCTTAAAGTTTATAATATGCACATTATATAGACAGATTTTGCAAATATACTAAGATACCTCGTCATATTTGGTCATATCTACACTAATCGTAGTTTCACTTTTGTTAGTAGTTGTAGGACTAGTTACAGTGTTTACTAGAATATTTGGAATTGCACAAGTAGATTTTCTGTTATTTCCACTGATTCCATACATTGACAAATTATTAATACTCTTTCTAGAATGCGATACTCTTGTTGATGTTCTTAATATTGACTTTTTGCTTGGTGTACCATTGTTTGTCATTCTATTCATCACTTCTGAATTTACTGAACTAGTTTCTGAGAGTAATGAATCTTTAGCATATGATAATGATGCTCTTTTGGTATAAAATTCCTAAAGATAATATAAAACTTATCAATATCAAATATAACAGGATAAGAATTAAATGCACCTAAAAACTTCATTGCAAACTTGTGTTTACCAAAACGAAAATTGGGATTATACTTTTTTCACTACAACAACTAATAACTGTATGAAACTTAGCTGTTCTACATCACAACTATAATCATATCTATTAGGGTTTGGTTTGAACTTCATAAGCCTTTTAATATACTCTAAACATGATTCATGTGGAAAAGTACCTTTATGATACTCCTGATATTGTTTAATGAAATTTATATTCTTTCTTCTTCTCAATATTATTTTATGTCCTTCATTAGGAAAGAATGTATGCAACATATGAATTCTTGAAACATATAAAGTTTCCCACAATTCTGGTGTTTGTGATGCAAAAGCAAAAAATTGATTCCAATTCAAACATCCATCATTATTCAGATCATATTTATAGAATATCGACAATGTATAAGGTAAAACTATATGTACAGTACGTAGAGCTGTCAATAAACGAGCCAGATCTGCTGTGGACACTTGAGATTCAAAGGTGGGAAAAGTAAAGAATAAAACTAAATCAATATATTATTATAAATGAAATAATACAATAAAAGATTGAAACCTGAGGAGCTAACGAAAAGAATACAACAAATTGAAAAAAAATTATTCCAATCTACTTGCTTATCTTCTAGGAATAATAGGATTAAACTAATTATACATAAAATGAGAAAAGATGGTCGAAAAGCGGCAGCTTTTCATTATGCATTACTTCCAACATTTTATTTTTGAATGATTCACGGCCTGTAGAGTTCCTAAACAAAATAAGGGTAAGTGTAACTTACTTATCTATTTTGTTATATATATTTCTTATAATGGATATCTCGTGGTTATTTACTATTTATAATATAAAAATATGCATAATACAGAAAAAATAATTCGCAAATAGGACTGATTGTTGATCTAAGCCATTTTTATCGTACTTTGACAGTGGTACGACTTTGGGAAGCATTATTTAAACAAGACTTTACGATCCTTAAAATTTCTGATGACGATCAACTACCAAAAAATTTAATAAATAAAATAAAATTGTCGTTTAATTTAATTTCATTTTTTATAACCGAAGAAACAGGAACAGAGAAAATACGCTTTTCATATACAGGATTAGAATTATTTATTTGATATATGCGAGGAGATTGTAAAAGTATGAACTAATTTACGATTTCAGGGATTGCTTCAAACGAGGTATTACTCAATTCACAGCATTTACTATCACCCAATGTAAGACCACGCCTTGAACGTAAAAATAAGGCACAAGATGTAACATTGTTTGGTGAACCAATATCTGTTGAATTTGGTAGTTGTGCAACACAGAGTGAATTCATACGAATAGTACAATTCTGTAGAGACATACTGAAAGTTCTTTTTTGAAATGGAGTTATTCCAATACTAGTTTTTTCTTGATTTTGAAACACTATTCGATGACTTTCGTAGTATTGACTTCACATTCTTCTTCATATTATACATTTGTTGTCTCTGTTGTAAAGATGATTTTCTACTTAAGTTAATTGATACACTGGATGTTGCGACATAATTATTAGCAGAGAAAATATCTTCACTCTTTACTCTTGCTCTAGGCATCATTTTATGGTATTGTAAATAATATGCACCAATTTCATTAAGGTCTGGATAGGAGGACATTTGAGTTAAGTGTTTTAAATGAAACAATTCTTTAAAATGAACGAAATCAGGGTTGTATTTTTTTATAATGATTGTACACAATTCCAAATAGGATGAATGGATATTAAATACTGGACAATAATCATATTTAAAAGGATGTGGTAGATTTTTTAATTTTCTTATAAAGTTATCACAACAACTATATGTATGTTCTTGAGTTACATTACCTGGTTGAATATTACGTAATATTGAGGGATGCGTTGCTGGGAGGTAACTTTCCATTGTGAATAATTTCATAATCTCTAATCATATTGATATGCAACCTTCTATTAAGTATAACTAGATTGTATTTATTTGGAAAGAAAGTTTCGATAATTTGTTGGCGGAATTGGTAGAGGTTATCACAAATATCAGAACATTGAGTAAATGAAATTGAAGAATTGATTGATAGACAGATAATCATCATTGTTCCTACATAATTATATATAGATATTCTATACAAATCATATTTGTGAAAGATATTTAATTTGTGAGAATCAACTCTACTGGATGTTCTTAGAAGGATAGTCAATTGTGCAAGATTGTGCCAAGATACTTGCCCTTCAAAACCAGGTAGTGATTGAAAGATAACTAGATTAATTAATAAATTGATTAATAATACCATAAAAAACAGCAGGTTGGGAGCAAATGAATAAAACATGATTAATTGGAAGAAATTGTTGAAGTCAACATCCAGTTTATCTATATGGAACTCATAAATGAAATCTATATACCAAAGAAAGAAAAGATGTGTTCTAGTAAGGGAAGAGAGCATATCTTTATGAATTTTTGAAAACTTTTTCTGAAACTACTGTCTTCTTTTCATCTCTATAAATAGTTTAAAATTCGCTATTTTATACTTTTTAATGAGCAGATATTTTTGTATATTGAGGATATTTCTTTATTGTTGACTGCGAACATATATCACAAAAATATACGAAGGTGATAGGAAGCAAACATTATTGATTCACTGTTGAATCCATTTATATCATTCATAGCTGTCCTAGCCTGAGGTGATTCCATTTATTATATACTTTAAGAAGAAAATAGAAAAATAATTTTGATTTCTTTTTCAAATTTCTAACGACTAGTTTAATGAAAGAATGTATTTCAAAAAACAATAAGGCTACAAGAATCTTAATTCTTAAATTAATCATTACATGACTTAAACTACATAAT
>NGBS01000739.1:0-15989 GCA_002245135.1 Proteromonas lacertae | reverse complement strand
CATTTTGTTTATATTTAATCACAGTAAAACTTTTATATCTGGTATTTTACTATCTACATAGATACAGTAGGAATAAAGCTTATGCCTAGCCATAATAGATTGCTCAGTTTTGATAATTCTATTCTAGTATCATTATTATCTATTTCTTCATAGATTTATATCTACTTAAATTCAATTCATTATCATAAGGTACAAAATAAGTTTCAGTATCATAATACATAACAACTGGTAATGTTTGGAGGTGAGTCCAATGTCTAAATTTTAAGTATGATTTTTCTTTATCATCTTTATCAGGGAATAATCTTAATACATTCTCTTTATCTTGACAGTCATATATTTGGTGACTATTAAAGGATCCATCATCGTAAGTATAGAAGAGACAATATGGACACACAAATATATTATTAGTATTATTCTTTTTATCTATCATTTTTCTAAATAGAGCAGGTAAGGTATTTATTGTTACATAGTGTGAATTTCCATCTTCATTTTTTATTAGCAATAGATTTACAACACTATATTTTTTAGATTTCTTTTGTTTAGATAAATGAATGGGTAAGAATATTTCTTCTTTATCTTTACCAATATCAATATAAAATATATTGACATTTAGTCGATTCTTTGTTTCAAACTTATCAATAGATTCATTGTCTGTAGCATCAACAGGGAATGTTAACATACTCCAATCATGTTTCTTTTCATACATTTTGTATTTTTCAGGTTTATCTTTATTACATTGTAGATTATTAGAATATAAAGAGCATAGTACACTCCACTTAAAGCATTCATTATCTTCATTTATTACATTTGTCAAACATCTAAGACCTTGAAGTTTAGCAGGTAAAACAATAAAACTACTTCCACGTATCACTTTAAATTTTGTTACATATAATTCTATAGTATTTACTCTAGCAAAAGTAAGACCACTTTGAGGATGATTTGAATCATCTTCTGATATTTGTGTAAATATATTCTCCAGTATAGTTTGTATTTCACCTACAGTAGACATTTTTGTTATTTCACATAGTCTACTACGACTAAATATAGAAACTTCATCATCACTGTCAGTAGACTCATCAGGTATATAAATTGAACGTACAATAAAGAAAAATTTGATCATATTCATAGTATCAGCTAGTTCATGTAATATATCTTTGATATCACTATTATTAACAAAATCATGATAACATTGTTGTGGAGTACTGTAATTTCTATTGTTATAATTGAAAACCCATTTCCTGGTAACACCTTGAGATGATTTATCAACTTCTCTAGCATCACGTATTCTATCATTAAATCTTTGATTTTGGTTAGGTTTTGGTAGGGAAGAAGGCATTAATCCACCAAAGAATGTATCACTGATTATTGGTATATCATTATTGTATCTTTTTTTATTTTGAATAGCATCTGTACTAAATAATGGCGCTAATCTTCGTTTTGGAGCTTCTTCTGGTGGTGGTTCATCTGTATGTTTATGTTTATGATGATGGCGATGCTTATGCTTATGATGTTTATTTTTATTAAAAGTTTGTTCTAGAAGTTTAAAAAATGCTTTTAAAAGCTTTTTATGTTTGCTCATTATATAGACAGAATTCGAGAAATAAATCAAAAATGGAAATATGAAATTTGATTGGTCGGATGATTTGATTGGTCGACTTTAAAAATAAAAAGAAATTTTCATTTTCATTTTTCTTGACATTTTTAATCATATTTTATTTTCATCTCTCCCTTATATAAAATGAGTAACGAAACACCCTATGAAGCTACAGATGTAGAATTCAGTGATTATTACAAGAATCCAAAGTTATGTAACAAGTGGATTATTAAAGGAACTGTTGAGAGTATTACAGTTAAGCCTACTAAAACTAGTCAATATGTATTGATTACTTTTGTTCATGATTTGGATCATAAAGTTGTAATTAATAATGGAAGAGATTTTGAAACATATTCAGCTGATGAAGTGAAATATGTATTGAAACAAATTTATGATAGAAACGAGAATGACTTTATAGAAAAAATCATTCGTGGATATTTGATTAGTGTAGGATGTAGAGAACCTCAACATGGTATTAAATACTTCCACAATTTCAATTCTATTATGATATGGGATAATAGTAACTATAGAGTTCCATCTGATGTTGATGTTGGTAGTAAAATTGCTGTAAGTGTTGTTGATAATCAAATCTCTATTAAGAGTAATGGTACTCAAAACTTTGTTAATCATAGAGTTTGTAGTGATATTGTTGGTTATGATGAAAATCCTGATTTAGCTACAACTATTAGAAGAAGTAATGAGAAGAAAATTAAGAAAGAACAAGCTAATCAAAACAAATTTGTTTCACCTCCAAGAATTAAGAGAACTAAGATAGAAGATAGTGATTTAATTAGTACTCGTAGACCATTCCCTGCTAAGAAAGTAATTAGTAATGGTTTTATTAGTGCTGCTAAGTCTATTAACTTTGGTAACGCTTTAAGTGATAAGGATTTGGGAGAGGTAGAAGAATGATTTAATTATATTTTAATTCATTAATTCTTTAAATATATATCATTCATATTTTTTATATATATTGTTTGAATGTCACTACAAGATAAAATAAATGAGTTATACAAAACATATGGTTATTTAAACAAACGAGACTTTATTAATTTCTCTATAAATGAACTTGAGAATAACTTTAAAAAATCTGATATTAAAAAAGCTAGTAGTGAACTTGTAGAGTCTAAACCAGATTATCAAATCACTGCAACTAAAAGGAATAGAATTAAATATGAAATTGAAAAGTTACCTGGATCATATCAGATAGATTTAGTGTTTTTCAACAATACAAAAGTTCCATTTTTGTTAATTATAGAAGTTGTTAGTCGTAAGTGTTGGATATATTATGTTAAATCTAAATCAGAAAATGATGTGTATCCAGTGTTTGAAAAATGGTTTTATCAGGGTATGCAACCTAAGGATGAAAACGCTCGTTTTGTAGGAAGTATATTGTCAGATGAAGAGTCTGGTATTATCTATGGTAAGAAATTTTTAGATTTGTTTAATAAAAATCATATACGATTTATACTTAAAGAACGTAATGAACATAATATAATGAAAATATTGGATCGATGTGTGAGAACTATTAAAGATATGTTTTATAGAAAAATTAATACATTTTCTGATGAAGAATTTGATAAAATTAACAATATTGAATCATTGTGTAATATAGTATATACTGTTGTAGATGATTACAATGCAAAACCACATTCTGCACTCAATAATCTAACTCCAAATGAAGTATTCAATGATTTTGAAGTCCAAGATAGATTGTATAAAGAATCCCATGCTAGAAACTTAAAGAAGCGTAAAAGTGATACTCATTTTAAAGCTGATGATTTTGTCAGAATAAAGGAACGTAGAGATAACAAACTTCAAAAAACTACTTATTATACTGATAAAGTATACCAAATACACAAAGTTGGACCGTTTTCATATTCTGTTAAGAACTTGGATGGAACAATACCTAAAGAATTCAATCCTAGAGATATAGGTTCATATAGATTCAAATCACATGAAATAAAAAGAGTACCAGTTAATAGTATTACAACAAATGGTAAGTTTAGATTAAGACAAATTCATAGTATAAATAATGAAGCACAACCTATAGAACCAGATATTCAACCAGCACCAGAAGGTAGAAAAAGTAGATATGGTAGAGTATATAAGAAAAATTCGTTATTTAATGATTTCGTATAATTTTTATGTTTTTTATTTATGTTATTTTTTACATATTAAACAAACACCAATTTTTATCAAAGTAATGAATTCAAAGTGCTTTTTCAAGTATATGGATTAAAGCATAAACCAGACAAATTTAAAGTATATATATTAATACTTATAAGTTCTTCATCATCTTCTCAAACTCTTCAGCTTTCTTTCTTTTCTCTTCTTCAATTCTCTTCTTAAACTCTTCTTCCATCTTCTTTTCTAATTCATCGTTTTCTTTTTTCATCTTTTCTTCCATTTGTCTCTTTTGTTCTAATACCCATTTCTTTCTTAACTCTTCTTGTTGTCTCATATTCTCTTCTTCTTGAAGCATTCTAATAACAACTAATTCTTCTTTTCTTTTCTTTTCTGCTTCTTCTTGTTTTCTTTTTCTCTCTGCTTCTTCTTGTACTTTTCTAACTCTTTCTTCTTCTTGTTGTTTTTTCTTTTTTTCTTCATCTTCTTGTTTCTTTCTCTCAGCATCTTGATGTTTAATTTTCTCTTCTATCTCTTTTTGTTTTTCTTCATCTTTTTTAGTTAATTCAGCATTAAAATATTTCAATTCAGCATCCAGAATATCAATATCAGTAACATCAAGAAGTGTAGTATCAGACCTTGGTGACATTGGAGGTGTAAAGGTAGGACTTTGGCTACTTAATAAATCATCAGCAGATGTTCTTGATTCAGTATCTTTCACAATTATACCCATTGGTTCATCAACAAAATCAGAATCCTTAACAATCTTTCTTTTCTTTAAATGAATTAATTCATCATCACTATCAATAACTGCTTTTGTTTTAGGTTTCTTTACAGTATCAGTTCTTCTTTTATAAACTCTTTTAGGTTTTTGAGGTACAGTTGGTGGTGGTGGTTCTTGTTGTGGTTGTTGTTGTTGTTTTAACTGAGGTTGAATAAAAGGTTTAATCGGTTTTACATTTGGTTTTACTATACTCTTCATCTCATCGTCACTAAAGTATAAATTCATATACTCATTTTGATCTAATGTTTCTAGATGTTTAATGGGAATTAACTTCTGATTATCAAACTTACATGAAAAGCAATAATAAACTGCTGTAGCTGACTTCTCTAATTCGATATAGTTGAATTGTGGTGGACTTTGCTTCTTCTTTGATTTTTTGCTGTCATCATAAGCCAAACTTTGAATATACATTTCGTCGCAAAATGTCTTTAAATGCTGGATGTTACGACTCACTTTCTGATAGAACTCATAAGCCTGTCCCTTTAATGGGAGCTGGGAGCATAATTCTGAATTGGTTGGTTGTTTGACTCTGTCTGCTGGCATTTTTGATTGAATGATTGAATAATTAATTTTCTATTAAAGTAAAAAAATGAAAAAAATAAAATACTGAAAATGAGTAAGAAAAGTGTGAATGAAAAATAAAACGGTTTTTCTTTATGTAATATTTAAGGGGGTACAAAAAATAACTTTCAAAAATCAAATACGAAAAAAAGACTATATATAAAATTAAATATTTATGATTGGTTTTTGAATTTCAATCTCAGGTTTATTAATAGGAATAATTTCTATTTCTGTTTCTAATTGCTCTTCATCTTCATTATCACTAGCATTTCTAGAATTTATTCTACTATTTTCAGGTGTTAAAGTAAATGGAATAGCAGAAACAATAGTAGATTTTCTTAATGCTAATTGAACAGCAGGTTCTGGCTCAGCTAATATTTCACTTAATTCTGGAGGACAGGCTTTATGATAACACCATGCACATATTCTCTTGCATTTATAAAGAACCCATAGAACTACACAACCTAATAAAATATACAGTTCTTGTTTCAAACCATTTAAAGTATCTTTCATATCACCTAACATAACTATAGATGTATTATATGGCATATTATGTGAAATTGTTTATATATAAAAACGCATAGAAATATAAAAATGAATTTTTAAACCAAAAGTTAATTAATTATACAAGTAGGTGATGTAGTTAGATCTACTGTAGCTACCCCCGGGATAGAACTTGTAGGTGTTTCTACTTTAGCAATATCTACCTTTGGTCGACCCTCGGCGGTAGAACTACTCTCTACTTTACGCTTCTTATCTTCTCCACTATTATCACTTCCTTTCTTTACTTCTTCATATCTTCTCTTCTTCTTATTTCTACACTCTGTACAAGATTTATAGAATACACCTTCACTCTTATAACCAAATTCATCATTAGCTTTCTTCTTACCACAAGTACTGCATATCTGTGAATCTGGATCTGACTTTGTTATATCCTTTCTTTTTTTAGATTTAGATTCACTTTGTTTTTCTTCCTTCACTTCTTCTTCTTCCATTGTTATATCAATATCATCACCTGGTTGTTCACTCCATTCTGGATCATCTTCATACTCTTCAATCACAGAATACATACCATCCAGCATATCCTTAAATACTTTAATGATTAATGATTTTACTTCAGACATATCATTCTCATACATTTCACCTTTTTGTAAGTGTTTTTCAATACTAACATCGAGTTCATTTTGTAAATCACTCATTTTAATTTATGTAAATTATTTCAAAAATCGCAAGAAATTTACGAATGAAAAGAATTATGTAATATTATGTTTATTTCTATTCAACCAATCAAAAAACAAAAATTCAATTAAAACCAATGATTTAAGAATTAGTTATGAAATCTTAGTCTTTCTTCAATGATGTTTTTTTCATCAATACCATAACGCTTTAACATCTTTGTTTTTCTGCGCTCTTCTTCAGGATCAACCCATTTTCTAGGACGTATGGTTGCTTGTGCTACTCTAGTTGGTTTATGAATTGCACGCCATTCTTCATACTTTCTGTCATCCTCATCAGCTGTATCAGAAGTATACCACATTACTACTGGAGGTGATGGCGGTGGTGGTTGAGCTACTATTCTAGCTACTTCACTTTCAATGATTGCATAGATTCTTTCAAAGTCTTCATCTTCACGCTTATTTCTATCTTCTATATTAACATTCTCGATCCAAATTCTTGACATTCTTTTGAAATTATGATTGATAAAAAACAATAAGAAAAAGTTAAATGAAATTATATACAAAAAACAAAAGAAAAATTTTAACCCATAAAATTACTCATACACTAAAATATATAAAGAAATTTAAATTCACCGCTTGCTCCAGTATAACCCGTACCAAAAACTAATTTACACTCAAATCGCTTATTCTTACCTGTAGAAGGCACCTAAGAATAGTCTGGTACGGGTTACCCACCTACAGTGATATTCTTACGGTTATACATATATCATGTATAAACCAGGAAATGAGAAATCAATAGTATAATCTATATATAGTATGAAGGCGACCTCCCTACAGGATACTGTAGAGAGATTTGAAGATGAATTGATACGACTAGTTGTTGTATATAATTAGGGAAGGTAGGAATAATGGGTATGTTGTATGTTTTATAAAACAAAACAGCATATTATATTACAAGGATAATGTTATTTGTGATACAATTAAATAGCTGTTATGCTATTTAGTTTGTGTATATGTAAATGTTTACTTGTGATATCCCCTTAGACTTATATTGCTACTATTACTATTTTTATTATTAATTATATTTTAAATAATATTAATAACGGATAGAATTTCATTTTGAAATTGAATTTTTATCATTTTTTCTTTTGTTAGTTGGTTATTTTATCTATTATTTATTTATTTTATTCTATTAAGCAATGATACATAAAATTTACAATAGAAATTTAGTCACACTTACAAATTTTAAGAGAGGTAATTTGATATCAAGAAAATGCATATATGCCCAGTATAAAAAAGTATAAATTATAGTTATAAGTTTTAGAACGTGGTAAATTCATCTCCAGGTCTCTCATTTTTGTTAAAGAATGATTACATTACTTCTTCTTCATCTGGAGTTTATATATTAAACTCATTAGGAACATTCGTCGTTGATGGAATAACAACATTTATAAACGATGCAATGAAAGAAATTAATTGCGTAGAATTAAGACTACCAACTTTAATATCCAAACAATTACTTCAAAAGTCAGGAAGGTTCATCAATTTTCCAAAAGAACTATTTCAATTTGTTGTATATTAATAATTATATAAATTTCAATAGAAAAATGAAAATTTGTTATTAGCACCAACACATGAAGAAGTAATAACTGATTTAATCTCTAAACAAAATCTATCATATAAATCAACACCTTTATTAGTATATCAAATAGGTAATAAATATCGTAATGAAGAAAGACCAAGAGGTGGATTATTAAGAACAAAAGAATTCTCAATGATGGATTTATATAGTTTTGATTCATCAGAAATAGAAGCAAAAAAAACTTATGAAATAGTATTTAATAAATTTGTGGATATATTTAATCAATTACAATTAAATCCAATTCCAGTATATATATTATCGTTTTTATATTAAAATAATAATTGTTTAATAGTGTATAGCAAGTAATGGAAATATGGGTGGATCATATTCACATGAATTTCAATTGATCAATAAATATGGAGAAGATAAAATATTACAATGTCCAAATTGTGGTTATTCATATAACAGTGAATTAAATGTTAATAATTCAAATGAATGTAGTAATTGTCATAGTAAAGAAAGATTTATAGAATTAAATACTCTTGAAATTGCTCATACATTTTATTTAGATCAATATTATTCCAAAGCATTAGATTGTAAAATAAAACTACAAGATAACTCTTCGGTTTATGCATATATGTGTTGTTTTGGAATTGGAATAACGAGATTATTTCAGACATTAGCAGAAACCAATATTCAAAATAGTGGAAAGAGTTTAATTTGGCCAAGAAGAATAAATCCATTTCATGTTTGTATTTTAGTGAATAAAATTGATGATTATTTGGGGAAATTTTTACAAGAGATATGTGATTTATTATCTGTATATTTATTCTCTCTCTTTATATATATATATATATATATATATATATTTATATATTTATATATTTATATCAACAATAGACAGAAGGAATAAATGTGTTGTTGGATGATAGAGAAAATGTTTCATTTAGAAGCAAATTAGGTGAAAGTAAGATATATGGTAGTGAAATGTTAATGATAATTGGAGATAAATACAAAGAGTTAGGAATAGTAGAGATAGAGAATTGTAAATCTGGAAATAAAGCAATCATGAAAAAGTCTACACCAACTGAAATAGTTAAATGTGTAAAACATCAATTTGAGAAAAGTAAATAGAAAGATTGTATTGTTATTGAGGTGTTTTAACAAATTGTGTTTATGAAACGACTCATTTTTTAAATCCTTAAATTATTTCGTTTTTTTGTTTTTAGCATAGATGCCTTTCTTTGGTTCTGACAATTGGGATCCAAAGCTTATATTAGCTCAAATATGTATTGTACAGGTATAAATTGTATGAATTACTATAATAGTGTTCGATCTACCTTTTTCAAGGAATCTTCCTCCTCTTTTTTTCAACAATAATCGGCTATCAACCAACCTTATCCTTTCTTTTTTCTACTAGAGTATATTTAGTTAGTTTTATTATTCTTAGTATTTGTCATTCACAAATTCAATAGGATGGACAATCATTTTTTCTTATATCCTAGCAGCATTTTTTGGGTATTTTTATTGTCATTATAGCGATATAGTGCTTATCTACTCTCTTTAGTTATAAAGAGAAGTGTAAAATGTGTAGATTTTACTTTAACATATTTTATATACCACATCATATTCTGTTGGATTTATGAAGTATATTATTTAGTTTTTATATCGTAGTCATTCCCTTTAAATTACATATATTGGATTGTAATTATTATATCGTTGTGTATAATGGCTTTTTTCGGTGAGAAGTTTTGTATGAGAGTTGAGTTAGAAGAAATCCCACTAGATTCACATGGAAGAGCTATAAAAGTGTAAATTACTCATCTTTTAAACTAATATATATGATATGCTATATTATTTGTATATTTTATTCGTAATTATACAAAATAAAAAAATAAAAAACAGTATAGGAAAAGTATATAATTAGATCACTGTAGAATGTGAATACACTTCCAATTGTTGTTTCCATTCACCTCTCTTCTTTCTAAACTTAGTCCTCTATAAAATTAAACATTAATTATAAATATATACAAAATCACCATCTTTTCTAAATAATTGTAGAAATTCATCTTGCCACTCATTCTGTTTTTCATCCCATTTCTTTAATGTATCTTCTATACCATGCCACTATATATATATATATAATGAATTATAAATACCCCTTTTTTAATAGTTTCTTCTAACTTAGTAGAAATCTGAATAGTCTTTTCTTTCACAAATGGAACATTCATCTCTTTTGCACTAATACCTCTTGATAAATTTCTTCTTACAAATCCATCATAATCTCTAATTATTCTAACTATAATATCACTTGTTGAAATTCCTTCTGTTCTTTGGGTTTCATAGAATTTTCCCATCTTTCTAATATTTTCATAAATATCATCACATCCCTCAGCTGCATAAGGCAATGAATCATGACAGACATAATCAATATTATGTTCTTCAATAAATTCAGGTGTTACAATCCAAGGACATCCTTTTATCACTTCATCTACCCATTTACAGTGACGTAAAGATTCATATCTCTCTTCATCTGTATAGACTGTTTTACCTTTCAATGAATGAGTATCTTTGTCATTACAACAACCTACAAGTAAGTAGGTGTTTGGAAAAGCTTTTTTGCATTGTTCTAATACACGTGCATGTCCATAATGAAAAAGATCAAATATTCCATCAGCATATAATCGAATAACTCTGTCAGATTGTTTATCTTTTTCAATTTTTGCTTTCAACTCTTCTGCTGTCTAATATATAATTTAATTTTCAATACATAAATATGTTTTGCTTCTTTTGAAGATCTATTTATAAAAGAGTATATACTAAGATTATACGGTTCCTCTTGTTTTGCTTCGTCACTTTCAGATTGACGTTTACGCTATTGACCATTATCATAATCTATATACTTTCTGTGATTTTGGCATAAATTCAAAATAAAATTATTTAATACACTTACAATACACTGTATTACAAAAAAACTATCAGTTAACTAGCTGTTGATATTTTCACATTTTAAAAATGAGTGACATAGTGCCTTTTTCAGGGATTGGAGATATTGCAGTTCCTGATATCCAAGCTTTAGCTGTAGATACAGCTAATCAACTTCACAAGATATGGGATTCAATTGGTATAGAGTTTCTATTTTATTATGTATCTAGGTGAAATCTCATATGCATCCAGAAAAGAAATATTACAAAAAATGTTGAGTCAATTACCTTTAGTATTCTCTATAAAGATCAAAGAAGAAATTCAGATTAAAAAGAAGATAGAAACTGAAATAGATGAAGTTTTATCGAATATTCGATCAGTTTGTGAGAAAATGGACTTAGATGTTCTTTCTGTCATTTATCCCAATCAACGTTTGTCATTAGTAGAACAAAGTTTACAAGATCAAATACCATTAAAAATACGACTGGAAAATATGAAGCTAAGATTAAAAGAAGTTGAAGAAAAATTTGAAAAAATGAAAACAGATTTATCAGATAGAGTTTTGATGATTAAAGAATTATGCAAATCAATTGGTGAAGAAATAACTCCAGATTTATTAGAGACTGTATACACTGAAGAAAGAATAAACCAATTAGATTCAGAAATCAAAAGGTTGCAAGTAGAAAAAGAATCAAGAGTTATTCAAACAGATGAATTAATTCAAGAATTATCTTCATTATTGATAATACTTCAAATGAATCCATCTGATGATTTAGAAAAAGCAATTATAGAGCATGATACAAAGAATATAATCTATTCAGCAGAAACAATACAAAAATTAAAAAACAAAATAAATGATTATAATACACTTCAAGCATGTAGAGAACAAGAAATCAATGATATTATGGATGAAATAAGTCATTTATGGGAAGTTCTAGAAGTAACAGAAGATGAACAAATTGAATTTTTAAATTCTAATTCTGGTTTAGGAACAGATACAATTGACAATGTATTAATAGTTTTATAATTATTTCTTTTATAGTATAAAAATGAATGTAAAAGATTAAATGAGTTGAAAGTAACAAAATTAGAAGAACTTATACTAGCTAGAAGAAATGCAATTGTTGAACTAACAAATGAAATGGAAATGGATATAAGAGATTTGTGTGAAAAATATCCAGTAATAAATGTACCAAATGAAGAATTTAATGAAGATGTGTTAGAACAACATTGTAAAATTATTGATGTATTAAAGAAGAGACAAGAAAGATTAACACCAATATTAAAAGAAATTGAGAAATATGAAGGATTATTGAAAGATAGAGATGATTATGAAGCTTTAATATCTGATACAACAAGATACACATCAAGAAAAAGTGTATATAATTTTAAACATGAAGAAAAAACTTAGAAAGAAAGTTCAGAATGAATTACCAAAAGCATTTGAGCAATTGAAAAGTGACTTGCAAAAATGGGAAGAAACTGAGGGGTCATTCATTTATGAAGGAAAAGATTATTTAGAATCAATAATTGAAGATGAAAAACAAAGAGAAATTGCTAGAAAAGAAAGAAAAGCAAATAGAGGTAAAGTCTGTTGATAATACTAAGATAATAATAATAATAATAATAGTGCTTTAAAACCAATAAATGGAAGATCAATGTCAGCACTGAAAAGAAAACCAAAATCAACCAATCAACAGAAAAAGAGAATTTGGTTAAAACAACAAGAAAATAGTTACTTTTTAAGTTAATAAGAGATAATTTTCCTTCGTTTTAGTGCAAATTTAGAATTAATTGATTATTAACAGGGTTGAATAAATCGGTCATAACCTTTCGGTAAAACCTATTTGTCGTAGTCTTTCAAAATTACACTGACCAACAGTGAGCTCTTTTATAGTATGTGTTTCTAATCATAAAATCATGTACATTAACAAAATATAAACATATATATATCATACTATAAAATAAATAATTAACCGAGGTTGATGAGTTTTTACTAGTCTTGAAATTTAATTTTATACTTTTAGCAATGAGTAATACTATCATGTTCTACAATTAATATATGTTTTACAATCATTTAGAGTGAATTGTTGTGATATCAGCACTATATATGCTGCTTAATTTAACTTCTGATAATGTTAGAAACATATGTAGAGGTGTACTTAGTCAAGTTTGTCTATGTCAGGTTATGTTGAATAATAAAAGGAGATATCAATTAATATTTATTAAGGAGTGAAAATAGAAGAGAAGTATGGTAATTGATATTAGTATTAATTTTAGTGGAATTAGAAGAATATAGGTCATAAAAACAGTAATTAATTACGACTTATTGAGTTTTAACATTACAATATTCTTGTGATAATTCTTTTCTTTTCTTCTTTCTGATATTCCATCTAATTTAATAATTCCAAGTGATGAAAATGTTTTTAAGAATGATTTTAATTTTGTTTTATCTATATTCTCTTTCACTGATATTGGATAATTCATGTAAATCATTAAATACTTCTTTGTTTTCTTTCATTAATCTTAATTCTCTTTCATTTAATTCATTTTCTGATAGATTTATTATCTTCAATGGTTTATAATCTTTTAACCTTTTTATTAACATTTTTAATCCTTTTTCACTCATTCCAGTATCTATACACAACATAATAATTACATTCATAAAATACTTAGATATGATTTATTGTTGAGGAGTAATAAACAAATTTATCTATATATCTACATATTATCTCTATTCCTTCATCTCCAATTGGATTGTTAAATATTGAAATGCACCATACTTCTTTTGATAAACAATCTGTTATTTCTTTTAAGCCTTTATAGCTAATGTGATTATTAGATAAATCAAGATTACCACGATGAATCTGTTTGATTAATGAAATGTGAGAATCGTTGATATTCATATCTATTTCATAAAAGAAATTACTATTTAATACTTGAAAAATCATGTTCACCATACCAACTCTCTCTTGGCTTTTTTACACTATAATCCAAATAATATTCCAATTCTTCATTATTCCATGATTCATTTTTCATTTCAATAAATGGATATTTTGCATCTCCTAATGATTTTGGACATATTGATTTTAATCCATTCATTCTGATATTATTTTCATTCAGATTTATTATTTTGTAATATTCAATTGAATCTAACTTATTTGTTAATAATGTCACACTTTTATCATTTATCGAGATATTACTTAAATTTATTTCATTGCCATATTTTAACATGATTAAATTATTCTCTAATAACATAAATCCATCATTACCAATAGGATTATCTATTAAGAATATAATATATATTTATACTGTCAATGATTAACCTTTGAATTTTATTCTTCTCTTTCTCATAATTCATCAAAGATTCTATTCCTAATGAATCTATTCTATTATCACTTATGTTAAGTAATCTGATCTGTTCATCAATATTCACTAAACCATCTAATAAATACTTCAATCCATCTGAAGATAATCCCATTTCTATTACATAATAAATAATAGATAATATACTTGAACAATTCATTACATTATAATCATTTTTTTAACAATTGTAAGTGTGGAGATAAGATTCTCATTCCTTCATCTCCTATTTTGTTTTCATATATCTGAAGTTTTTCAAGACTTGGAAATGAAGATAAATGGTTAATCAGTATTTCTATGCTTTTATTTGTTAGTTTTATTATCTAATAATTGAATAATATTAAAATATACTACTCAAATCCAACTCATTTATTTCTTTTAATTCATTCAATCTTTAATAAAATGAATGATTGAAAAATATCATCATCAATTTCACAATTTTTTAGAGATAATCTATTATTACGATAATCTTTGATGTATTTGATTAATTTTGGAATGTTTTTATCATCAGCAATTCTTTACTTCCATTAAAATAAAATCTGACTTTTGAAATTGGAAATTTGGAGAATAAGGCTTTTAATCCTTTTGAATGAATATTCTTGTTTCGTCTAATATCTATTTCATTAAGTTTGGGGTATTTATATAACTCTTCTTGATAATAACATCATTGATTCATCACTTAAATTCATATTGTGAAGATCTAATTCATTATCTTTGTTGTATATGAAAAACGTAAATATGGAAGTAATAATTTTAATGTTGTTGGACCAACTCCATAATCTATTTCAATACAATAATATTAATATAATATACATGGAATATGCATATGTTTACCACCATATAAATACAATTCTTGAAGATTTGATAATTCAATAAAATATGATAAGAAACAAATTTGAAATTGATTTGGAATATTTATATCTAAATAAATATAAATGATTAGAGTAATACCAATTGGAGTGCTTTTGGATTCATTAGTTTTAGCATTCTAAACAATAATTAATACCTTCTTCACATAAACAAACACACTTTGAATGAATATCCACTTTTTCATCATTATAACTATTGATATTAAATATCATTTCATCTAAATAATATTCTTTTCTATTTTTTACATTGGTGTTTAATTTGAAACTTCAGTCTATCTTGTATTATTTTATCTCTATTATAAAACTTTTATCATCAATAATATTGACAGCATTCTCTCATTTGCTTTGCTGTTGTAAGATACTATCATACTATCTCTGATCTCTTCATTCTTGTTATATTTGACATAATAGTCTCTCTGAATATCAAATGGAGTTATTTCTATTGAATAATCACCATTATATAATATTTCTTTTCTTTCTTCACATATCATCATGTTATTGTCATGATCTCTCAATACCTCACTCATTTTTGTCATTTTTTTTTAACTCTTTCAACACAGTCTATCTTCACTTTTTACTTTTAACATTCTTTCTATCATCTCTTTCATTTCATCATCACAATTTATATCTAAACTGTATTTACATCTCAGGATATTATTCATTGTTTTCATAATATTATTATCTTCATTGAATGGTAATTTCTTACAAATCATTTCATATAATATACAACCAATTGACCAAATCATACTTTTATCATTACACTCTAATCCTCAGTTCTTCTGGGCTTTCATAATTTATATCATATACTCTATTTTCATCATCTTTCTCAATAAATTCAAGAATAAATCACACATCTTTACATTGTTATTACCATCATATATTATGTTGCTACTCTTCAAATTGCTAACACAAGGTTATAGCCACATAATATATCACATATATCACATATTGAACACATCATACTACAAATGTCACTTCTTGACAAGAATTTACTTTTAATTAACTC
>NGBS01000305.1:0-204516 GCA_002245135.1 Proteromonas lacertae | reverse complement strand
AAAGATAGTAACAACATATTAGCTAATAGAAGAACATTGTTCTTAACAACATCAGACTATAATGAAAAATTATCTAATAAATGGGTTAGATGTATTAATACTCCAACTATTACTGAAAAATATCAATATATGAGTTTAATTACTGCAGTTATTCCAAAAACTTCTATACAGTACAAGATGAAGTAAATGATCATATTCTCTTTAATTTCACTTACTACGAATGCATAAATCCAGATAAAACAAATCCAGCAGAATGGGAAAAACCTGAGAATCAGCTTGGACCTTATTATAAAACTATTGATGCTAAAATACCTCAAAGAAATTATACTGGTAAAGAATTATTAGAATTTTTTAGTAATAAGTTACTATCGTTAAGTTTTGCAGAAATAGCAGGTGCAGCAGGACCATTGCCAGATGAAGATCTTTCACAAAACTATCCGTTTCGTAAAATAGATGATCAAACAGATATACTTCAATTTAGTGAAAGTTCAGAAAATAGATTACACTTAAAATTCAAATACTTAACTCATTTTGGTAGATTATATTTCACAGATTTTAGCATTGAATTCCCTAACTTAGTTTATAAGTTATATGGTGTAGATGAGATGAACAAAAAGTTAGATATTTATCATACAGCAGCTCCAATTGAAGCATTTTTTAATAATATTGATATAGAATATGACAAAAATATTGCCTAATCAACCGTCTTTAATTTGGGTGTCATTCATACAAATTAGATGTGACTGGGTTAATAGTGGTGAGAATTCAATGGTTTTAGCTAACATACCTGTGAAAGATCTTAATACTAACTACACCAACATTCACTAATCCACAAATTGAATGGACAGCTAAGAAGATGCAATATCACGAATATCAACGAATGACTATATCAGTCACACAACAGATGGTTATGCAATTTATTTAAAAAACTTACCTATTTATTTTGAGATTATTTTGTATTAATAAATTTCTTGCTATTTTTAAGTATTTTTTAATCTTTTAAAATAACATAAATTATGTCAATCACTGCTATACCTAATTCACAAAAGCATGAAAGCATTGTGCCAGCTTACATACCAATTTACAACCATATTTTAGTTACTCCAAACCAAAGCAGGAATGAGACTGTTTTATCTTTAAATTCAAACAGTGATGCTATTACATTTGAAATATCTGGTGATAATTGTGTTAACTTATCAAAAAGCTATTTTGAATTCATATTAGATTATACTACAGGTCAAACTAGAGCTCATGCTGCTGCAGATTCAGGTAATTGGGATATGCCTTTTGTACCTAAAAGAGATACTAGTGCAAATAATTTAGATAAACTAACATTGAAGAATACTATGAATTTTGGTACATTAAAAGTATACAACAAAACAGGAACTTTGCTATGTGATTTGGATACTAGTTATAATGAATATAGAGATTTAGCTCATGAAATTGCAAATCAATTTCCTTATGATTTAAAAGAACCAGATTATTACAAGAAAATATTTGATGGTTTAGGATTTAATACTGCAAATCAAAAAATAGGTGAAAATTTATTATGTCATTCAGCTAATACATTAAATCCAAGTGGAGGTGTTCAAAATTATTATGTAATGCAAAATGGTATGACAGATACATTACATGGTCAAAATACTGTGTAGATTTCATTTTGCAGACATATACAATACTATTTTAGCTTTGAAGAATGATATTTATTTTGGTGAAGTAATATACATACAATTCACATTTGCACCTATAATGAATTGGGTTCATCATAATGATGGAGATAAATATATAAACCAATGGGCAAGCATTTTTAGGAATGAAAATAGTTAATCCTCATCTTTATGTTTGTTATAACAAAGATCCAACTTGCAATGCCAATACCATCAATTATTCAACTCATCATCCTATTGACTTTACTGATTTAACATAGTTCAAATAACTAAAGATCCTATTCCAGGTAATAGTACTTTTTAACTATAACTTCAGTATTAATAGCAGCATTGGAAGTTATGTTAAGTTTATATTATACAGAGCATACATAAATGATGCTTATATAAGAACTATAGTTCCTTTTGATAAAGAAGAAGATAGAATTAGATGGCAAATTAATGATTTTGTCTATACTCCTGATTATTTATATCCTGCAAAATACCAAACTTGGGAATATATGAGAAATATTATTCAAAATACATTATATGAAAAATGTTCAGCATATTCATTCCCTTATAGATTCTTTGATGTATTAAATTTCAGTACTGATCGATTAACTGAGTTAAAATTAAGAGCTGGTAAAGACTTAGCAAGTGATTTAAAAATTACTTTGGATTGCTCAAATCATGATTTTGATACTGCAAAAAATACTTATACAATTCATCATAAATTCTATATTATTACAGGTAAACAATTAGTTATTGGACCAAGAGGTGTTGAGAAAGTAGTATAAATAACACTTTATTATTGACTTCTATTTTTATTTTTGATTTCTCACTACATAATATATATATACACACACTATGTTTAAATTTGAAAAAATAAATAATATACAAATTGAACCTGTTGATGGTGGTGAGTCTTTTGATCCTAAGAAAATTCTGGGATATGATTACTTTAATGAGCCTTTCTGCAATATATTTATTGTAGCTCGTAAGAACAGTGGGAAAACTACTTTGATATACAATATATTAAGACATATTATAGATCCAAAATATAAGAAAAAACAACATGTACATTTTTCGTAGGTACAATTAAACAAGATAGGATATATGATTCAATTAAAGAGTTATTAGATTATAATGAAATTAGTTATGATGAAAACGATTCATTATTTGAACCTTATTCAGGAGATAATTTGGTAGAGAAGTTAATGAAATCAATTGATGATACAAACAAAGATAATTATGAGTATGCAGAACATATCATAATATTTGATGATCTTAGTTTAGAGTTGAAAACAGCTAATATCATACCAGTATTAATGAAAGAAAATAGACATTTAAAATCAAAAATTATAATTAGTAGTCAATATATTACTGATATAGTACCTTCAGCAAGATCACAAGTAGATTATTGTTTAACATTTTATGGATTGAGTAATAGAAATTTGTTTGACTTATACAACTCATTGAATATATGGATACCTGAATATGAAACATTTAAAGAGTTATATTTAGCTGTTACTAAGCCACAATATAACTTCTTATATATTGATAATGTTAAAAAAGTGTTTAGAGCTAACTTTAATATTTTGATTGAAGATCATTCTGAAGTTTCTTGATGTTTTTATTAATTTTGTTATTTTATTGTTTATTAATTCAAAAAATGTTTATTGGGGAACGAAATACTTCAGATATAAATATTGATACAGATAAGCTTGCTAAAGATATAGCTGACAAAATAAATATACAACCTACTGATCCTGATACTATTGTTAAACCTATTAATAATCATACTGATACTCAAATAAATAATATTATTACACCTGTTAATGATATCAAAACTACTACAAATACTATATATGGTAAATGTCAAGAAATATATAATGTTGTAAATAATAGCTCTGGAGGTAGCACTACAATAGTTAATAATTCTGTATCACCTAAATTATTGCATACTGAATATACATATTGGTCAGTTAATTTCTATATATTTCAAGATGGTTCCATCAATCAATATGAATCTACTGTAAAAGTACCTATAAAAATTCAAATGTTTGAACATTTTATGAGAATCAAAATATATAATGGCCTTGTTTTAAAAAATCATGATGATGGTTATGGATTTATATTATATCTAGATGACAATCATGTTATTAAAGCTGAACCAGGTAAAGAAGATTTATTGCAACAATATTATAACAAATTATTAGAAACATACTTTGTAGATGGTAGTAATGGAATATACTTCCCTATACAAGGTGTAATAAATGAAACTTCACAACCTGCAATTAATGATTATGGATGTTTTTGGCCTATATTAAGAAATAATAATAATAAATGTAATCTTTATATAGAACGAAAAGGTCTTGATGCATATTCATATCAAGCATTCCCACCTCAAGTTATTATAACAGAGTGGATGGATACAGGTGTTACAGAACCATTTTAATCTTTATTATGATTATTTTATTATGTTTATTATAAAATTTATTATATTTTTATTATATTATATGATTTTTATTAAATTACGCATATTTTTAAACCCTGTCCCAAATCATTTTAAGATAAAGATTCGTTTTAAAATTTAGAGTATGTTTATCGTAGTTTGATCATTGTTTCCTTTAACTTCTTCTTCCTCATCATCATCACTATCATCAAATATATAATTCTTCTTTACATAATGTTTCAACATAGGATTCTTCTTCAAATGAACACTTCCCATTCCTTCAGGTAGTGTTAACCATTCAATATACTTATCAAACACTGCAAAATAATGTCTATTTAATCCTCTTGGTTTTACTGATGGTTTAATATCGAAAAGCATCATATAATATCTCTTATCACTATACTTTGTCCACATCTTTTGATGGCAAATAGCACAGAATTCATTATAAGACTTTATCTCTTCCTTAGGTAATGGGCTATCTAAAACTGCACTTATGTTATGGTTAAAATATAAGTAAAACTTACATGTTCCACATATACACTTATCTAAATAATCTTCATTATTTCTAAATGAACAAAAGAAAGCAAAGTTTACTGAAGCACACATATTTATATTTTTTTGATAAAAAACGGTTTTTCTAAAATTTCAGGAAAATCAAAACTGTTTCTTTTTTCTGTTTATAACAACAGTTTCACGTCAGAATTTCGATTTAGTAAAAAATATAGAATACTGCAGATAATTCTTTAAATATATATTTTTGATACTATTTAAATTCTTTTGAATGTTTTTAACTACACTATATAAATCCATGAATAAATTGATAAATGAAAAAAAATAACCAAAAAAAAAGTAAGAACGCATTCTGTAGCTTGGCCATCACACTATTTAATCACTAAGTCCTAGTCAGGCTACACAGGACACGCTACTTACTTACATAGAAATACATTTCTTATTCTATAAAGTAGCTACCCTGCCGGGGTAGAACAGGTAGCTACTTATCTATTTCTACACATTATTTCTACTATCCTACGCTAAAAACTATTAAAAATATAAAAATAGAATTTGACCCATAAATTTATTCACACACTAAAATATATACACAATTTAAAATTCACCGCTTGCTCCAGTATAACCCGTACCAAAAACTAATTCACACTCAAATCGCTTATTCTTATCTGTAGAAGGCACCTAAGAATAGTCTGGTACGGTTTACCCACATACAGTGATATTCTTACGGTTATACATATATCCTCTTTTAAAGAGGATCTAAAAATCCTCTTTCCTCTTTCAGAGAGGATCTAAAAATCCTCTTTTAGAAGAGGATCCTCTATAAAAGAGGATTTCATGCATTTATATTATATACAATAACTTATAATAGATGTGTAGGATTAATGTACTGCCTTTCTGCAATGAGTTATGGAGTTGGCGCATTTTTTGCACCACCATACATTCAATTAATACGTTATTTATTCCCATCGTATACTTATAGAGAATACTACTTATTTTTACTGATTCTTGTTGGATTGGTAATGTTATCAACGTTATTCATTCCATATAATAAAGAAGATCCTCCCTATTTAATACAACATACATCTCAATCTCTTCTAACTGTAGATGAGAATGATTTGAAGTATCCTGTTCAAAAATCAAAATCCTTGTCTCATTCCTTTGCTTCTTTGTCGCATATTGAAATACCTGAAGAAATTGAGCCAACAACATTGTTTGAAATTGCAGGAAATAAAGGTGATAAAATTGAACCAATAAAAAAGAAATCAATTGTTGAAGTTTTAAAAGACACTCGAGTATGGAATATTGGATTGATTTTATCATTTTTTACTGTAGCTGAAAGATCGACAAGCAATTGGGGAGTGTTATATGTTACTAAATACTTACATTTAAGTGAATCAACTGCTT
This sequence comes from Proteromonas lacertae, assembly GCA_002245135.1. NCBI lineage: Eukaryota > Bigyra > Opalinata > Proteromonadidae > Proteromonas > Proteromonas lacertae. The sequence goes on along the minus strand of NGBS01000305.1, from coordinate 198,504 downwards.
CCAATTTTTTCACCGCCTTTTTATTTATTTATACATTTTCAAGGTTATTTACTGGTGTAATTACTGACAGAATCGGTTACTTCAAAATGATCTATGTTCTGACAATTTGTGCTATTATTTGCTGTGTTTTAGGCTTTTTATTTCCTCATGGTACTACTGCAATATACTTTTTTGCAGCTTCTGGTGGTTTTGTATCTACATTTTGGCCTTGTTGTATGGGTTTGGTTGTACAGAATTATAAAAATGATTCCGAATCAGTTACTGCATTGATATTACCTATGCAAGCTATAACTCAGATATTAGTTACTGCAGCGTTGGGAATCGTAAATGATTCTTTTGGTGATCAATATGCTTATATGCTTTCCTATTCAATGCTATTCTTAGGTTTATTAATGACAATTTTATTAAATTTTTTTATGTATTTGGATGGAAAGATGAAGAATTAAGTGAAATGCAAAGTTGTTTTAATTATATAATGTTTATGTCTATGTATATGTATAAATGTATTTTTGTTAAGTGTGGCAAAAAATAATATTCTATTTGTGTTTTAAAAATAATTGTGTTTCAAAAAAATGAAAATCGATATTTGGGGAAACAGAGTATATTTGCTCAAGTGTTTTGCTTGTTTTGGAGCTTTAGTAGCTGAAGGGTTCATTGATAATGCTAAAGGGATATTACTTCCCATGATCAAAGAAGAGAAGGATATTTCTTATGAAGTGTACAGTTATTTGCCTAATGCAATGCTCGTTGGATATATGATTTTTTCAATGTTGTCAGCAACCATTATTTATAAGTGGGGTTATAGATGGGTATTCTTAATTGGTTACATCGGTCCCTTGATTGGTTTTGTTGGAATATACCTCTCTGACAGTTTATGGTTGATTCTATTCTTCTTATTCTTAGCATCAGCTGGATTAGGAGCATTAGATTTATCAGGTAATTCATTAGGTTCAATAACATTCGATAAGCATGTAGGAATGATGTTTTGTTTATTAGTCTTCTTTTATGGAGTAGGATCCTTTATTGCTCCTCCCTATATTCAACTCTTTCAACATGCTTATCCAAATTTTGGTTATAAAGAACACTACTTATTATCAATTATTCCTGTTGTAATATTCTTTATTCCAAGTATATTTATCCCTTATGATAGAGATCCAAAAACGAATTTACCGTATGAAGAAAAGCCAAAAGAAAGAATATCAATGTCACACTTTGAAATAACTGATATTAACAATGATAATGATAAAAATAAATATGTTACTCCATCACCAGATAAAGCATCACCCATGGAGTTATTTAAGAATGTCAGAGTATGGACAATTGTATTGATTTTAGCATTTTACACAATCACTGAAAGATCAACTAGCAGTTGGGGTGTGTTATATGCAACAAAGTATTTACATGTTAGTAATGATGCTGCAAGTAATTTTTTCACATATTTTCTTATGATTTATACATTTTCAAGATTAATAAATGGAATTGTGTCAGATAAACTGGGTCCAGTTAATACATTGTATGCATTAGCATTTGGTACTATTATTTGCGCAGTATTTGGATTTTCGTTGAGTAATGCCAATGTTGCTTTAGGATTTATAGCTGCTTCTGGATTCTTTGTTTCAACCTTTTGGCCTGCTGTGATGGGATTAGTAATTTATTATTTTAAAGAAGATTCTGAAACTGCAACAGGGATTATTATTCCATTTCAAACTGTTATTCAGATATTGGCAATGTTTGCTTTTGGAGTTGTAAATGATTCATTTGGTGATCAATATGCTTATATATTATCATATGCATCGACTTTTATTGGATTGTTTATGACTATTTTGATAGATGTGATGTTCAGATTGGAAAAGAGAGATAATAAGAAGGTTGACTTAATATCATCAGAATTAGTTGCTTAAATAAATGTATATTTTAAGCGTATTTGTTGTGTTTTTTGATGGAAATAATATCTATTTTGAGAATGAATTTTTCATTTTAGATTTAAAATAATGTTGTTTATTGATTTTGTTGGGAAAGTAGCACTTGTTTCTACATGGCTTATTTATTTAGGTCCGATGTATAATTCATAAAAATAATTAATTTTGTTATTAGTACTTCAATAAGGGAAATAGTGAAAAATAAAGATGTTGGCCAATATTCATATTTAACATACTTTATTTCAATAATAAATAGTACATCATGGTTTTTATATGGATATACTCTCAACAATTTCACAATAATGACCACGAACCTACCTGGGAGTTATTTAGGAATTATATTTTGTTTTTGTTATGCGTTGTATGCAAAAGATAGAAGTTATATATGGAAAATAAATGCTACTTTCGTATTGTTCTGCATATTGTTGTTTCTCTTGTACTTTTATGCCGATTTTTCATCAGTTAGTTTATTTTATGGGATTTGCAGTAATATTGGCACTATTAGCATATACTCAGCACCTATAATTAAAATAGTATGATTATTACCTGTGTTTATATTAAATTATAGAGAGATGTGATTAGAAACAAGTCAATGGAAGGAGTTCCATTACTGATGACATGTTGTAGTATGTTCTCAAGTTTAGCTTGGACATTTTATGGAATTTTGATGAAAAACTTCTTAGTTACATTTCCAAATGCTATTGGCATTTTAATATCACTTGTGCAAATATTTTTGTTTTGCATTTATCCAAAAGGATATAAAGAACTTGAAGATGACGATAAATCAAATAATGCGAACAATATGAAACATTAAGAGAGTATTCTTTTATATATAACACATACTCGTTTATTTATATTTCATGTTGTGTATTGGTTTTAGAATAATAATAAAAAAAAACTCATAAATCTTTCAAATTATATTTAAAATTGATAATATGAAATGTTTAACTAGCTAAAAAATTAAACATTATCAACCTTAACATATCGTGGTGCTCTGACTGGAAAAATAACAAACAACAACAGCTGAATCATTGCTAAAATCATTCCACATAAATTTGGGAATATAATAAACCAATCTTTTACAATATGACCATACAGCGTCCATAATGTTGAAACGATCATATTACATATACACATACACAAAGGCATTCCTTCTGTTGATTTTGAGAGAACAACATCTTTCTATTTTATATGAATTATATATAAGTATACTAATTTGGATAATGGTGCTCCAAATACACTGATTGAGCCACAATTAGCGACTAATCCCAAAAACATTTGACTTATGTTTGTTGGTAATAAAAAGTATGATAAACCTAGTAATAGTGTTAGTGTTAAATAACCTTTGTGTAATTTTGAGAATTTAGACTTGTCAGGAGTATATCTGTAATAAACATAAGAATAAATCATTCCAAGGAATATTCCTGGTAGATTGGTGTATATTACTGCCTTATCCATCTTCGAGTAGCCATAAATCACCCAAGCTGTGCAATTAAACACAATTGAGAAAAAAGGAAGATATGAATATTTCCCGATATTCTTTTTGCTGTTAATTTCCTTAATACTTGGTCTATAAATCAAATAATCAATAATTAAATACATTGGTGCAAAAAATAAAGCCCATGATGAAACAGTTGCTGCTTGACCTACTACAGTTGCCATTATAGCTCTTATATATTAAATTTAGTTTTATATGTAGATTGTGAGGTAAGAAATAAGGAAAAATAGATTTTTTATGAAAGTCTCAAACCTGTTAATGTATGTGGTTAGGGGTAATATGTTGTTCATGTGATAGAATAATGAAAACAAAGACTTATACAACATTTTTTAGTCAATGCTTGAGTATAAGCACAATTTTATAGAACTCTTATTTTATGCGTCTAAATGCTTTTCAATGGTGCTATCAATAATTTTAAGAATAATGAAATGCTCAAAAAACAAAGTCAGATTATCAAATAGTTAAAATCAAGCGAAATAGTTATGGCAGATGTAATTTATTATTAAAAAATAATTTTATAGTAGTTAAAAGAAGCCACTGATCAATAATAACACAAGAATATTTCTTAAATCAAACAAAATTCAAAAAATGACTCAATTTGATAGGCTATTGGTTTGGCGCTTTTATTTTTAGTTTAGAGTATGAATCTATTATACTTGCATTATAACACTATTTTTAGCTTTCAAATGCTCAATACTTCCTATTGTACCATTTTTTTCTCTCTTTGTTACTGATCTATTTATTCACTAACATCCCTCTCATATTTATATTGTAGAAATGAATCGTATGAAATTTACCGAATCGTGGACTAAAGTCACTGATCGTAGTCTCAGTAGAATTGAAAGCAAACTAGAATTGACATTTCCTCCTCAATACAGAACATTCCTTGTGAGACACAATGGAGGTCATCCTCGTCCAAGTACATTTACTTTGAATAATAGAACTGTTAAAGTCGCTTTGTTTTATAGTGCTGGAGGTGATTCTGATATTGACATTGTTCAAGCTCAGAAGAATGTCCAAACATTGATAAAAAGTAAATTTAGCGAAGAGGAAAGAACAAAATTCATAGGTCTTCTCATTATAGCAGAAGATGTAAATGGTAACTTTATATTCTTAGGCACTGATGGAGATAACGAGAATCACGTATTTTACTTCGATAAGAAGAACAAGGCTGATCCATTGACACTTATTTCAAAGTCGTACAATGATTTCTTAAATGGTTTCTCAGGAGAAGAAGATGACAGTGATGACAGTGATTTAGATGCTGGAGCATTTGATGAAGAAGATGATTATGGTGGTAGAAGAGGACGTAGAACAAGAGGCAAGAAAGTAAACTACAATTACGAATATGACGATGATGATGATGATGATTCACAGGAGTAAACTTCTAACAATATTTATTATATTAATGCTCATTAAAAAAATACTATATTCAATCTTTTTATATGTTATTTTTTGAAAAATTAAAAATGAGGGGAATGAATATTTTCATACACCATACAGTTAAAAATGAGTAAAAACGATCTTCAAAAGAATGTTAACTCATTTTGCTCTGATTTTAAGTATTGTTTATCTAGTATTATGTGATCTAGGAATGTTTTAATGCTTATGAAGAACAAAAATGATCTGATAGCTGTTAGAACGTTTTTTTCGTGTAGCTGTTATCTTTTACAAAATAAACAGTTAATAAAAAATGTATAAATCAATTCTTTTAATATTTAGTTAATTGAGTTAGAGAATAACAACTGGCTTCCTTTATTATCATCTATAAATAGTTATAATGAACAAATTCAAGTATATCTATATTCTTATATTATCTTATTCTAATTAGAGGCAATGTGTTGTCAATACTCTTTTAATAACTACAAACATACCTGAAACATCAAAACAGCTATTTGCAGAACGTATTCCAGCATCTCTTTACTCCTATCTATTTAATCATTATACCTCTTATTACAAAACAATATATCCAATTCTTGATAATTTAATAATCTATATACCATATTTAACAACAGATAATATAATGATAATAGTTAAAGATATATCTTATCACAGTGAAAAGTCATTTAAATTACTCTCTCATGTAAGTAAAAGAAAAGATGGTTCAGAATTGCTAACTAATGTTAATGCGTTATATAGAATATTGATTGATAATATAAATGAATTATGCTAAAAGTATATATTTGTTATTATTATTATTATTATTCTTTAGAATGTCTAAATAATGATATTAGTAATGAAGAGATAAATACATTAAGTTATTCGCTAAGAATAATTGAGAATCAAATCTCAACATTAAAAGTACAAAAAGAAATAGAATCAATTATTTCACTAATAATAGAAGTAACAACACATTCCAATAATGATATAATTATTGCTTCATCTTTACATCTGCTAAACTTCTTGTTAAACACTTATATTTATTTAAAGAAATGTTGTGAATATATATTTAACTTTACATGTTTATTACACACAAAAATATCAGTATATTTTACATCAAAGAATGAAGAAATCAGATTGGAAAGTCAAAGATTGATTAATATACTTGCTAATGAAAAGAAATACAATTATCTTTTGTCATCAGGAATAATTATTCAATTATTAGATTTGCTTCATAAGAAGAATATTAATGATGAAGATATAAATCAATTTTGTGTATTAATTATTCAAATATTCATTATTAACTACAATGTATTTTTGTTTCGACTATTCTATACTCTTTTATAGTTTGATTATTTGATACAAATACCAAATCTCTGTAAGAATGATGAAGGAAGACTTTACAACTGTTTTATATCATTAATATATTTATCTCCACTATTGAAAGATTCTGATAGAATGTTATATTCTAAAGAGAATGGAATAATATATCAATTACTGATAAGCAATTCATTAGATACTCCATTCGTCATGAGTCTCTTACAGTCAGTGTTGTTATTAAGTGATAATGATGTAAATAGTGATTGTGGTTTATATGAATGTCAAGATTTATTAAAGAATGCAAATTATGAAATAAGAATTGGACCTGATATTAAAAGTAGTAAAATAGTGAAATTTAATAAGGAAAAGTTGTGTAAATTAACTCATTCAAAGAAAATTGCATCTTTTTATACTGATATTGATATTAGTATTTTAAAGACATTTTTACAGTGTTATAAAGATGCAAGTCTGATGAATAAGGTATTAATCTCATTATTAATATAATTTTGATAGTATAAAAATGACATATTTACATTGTATGAGTTTTATAACATATGTGACAAGATGAAACTTAGAGATATAAAACAATATATTTTGTATTGTTTTAACAAATCAATTAAGTTAAACAACTTATTCCCATTACTGCAGAAATCTTTAAATCGTATTTTTATACTCTTTTTATTTATTTATTAATAATAGAAGGACTTACTGAATTAGCTATTCTTTTATACAAACAATTAATTGAGATTGATACAACCTTTAGCATTTCTGTGGAAGTGGTAATTGAGTATATTGTGATGTTTATTAAGTATATGAGTAATTATATATTATGGATGTGAAAGATATTATAAATTTGTGATTTTATATAATTTATTAAATAATATTTAATAGAATGTGTTTTTATTATTGAAAAAAAATGAAATGAAATTATAATAGAAAGATATTTATTATTTATACTCCATTTGGAGATAATTCAGTAGTAACAGTTCCATAATTCTCTTTTTTATGACTATTTGTAGGAGTTGTTGTAGTTCTTGTTGTTGTTGATCTATCTTGAACATGACAAACACTTAAATGCATATTTCTATTGCTATAATAACTCTTCATCACAACAATAACAACAACTTCAATCAATATTACACCAACAATACCTCCACCAATGAAATAAACATAATCTAAAACAGCCATCTTCTTATCTTCACATTCTTTATCAAGACTGGGTGTTTTGGCTTTTGCATCATATATATATAATACCATATTGGTTTTGTTGGTTAAAGTACCATCACTTGATTCTAATTCTAATTCTACATTTCCTGATTTACCTGATGGGAATATTGTAATTGCTCTTTTATCTTTCTTACCTAATACAGAATAAGAAGATTCATCAATGATTGAAGTATCATTTGATTTTACTGTTAATTTTACATTTGATTTATCATCAACATAATCAATGCTAATATCAAATAATCGACTATGATCGACTTGACCAAATAAATATTTCTTTTCTGGTAATACAACTGATGGTGGGACAGCTGATACTTGTACATCAATTGGAGCAGATTGCACAGTTCCTTGTGAGTTGGTTAATTTAACAATATATTTACCAGCATCACTTTCTTTTACTTTCTTTATAAGAAGAGGAATGTTTGTTTGATTAGCTAATAATTTCCCATCTTTAAACCATTCAACTATTGGGAATGGATTACTGGTAAATTCAACAGGTAATCTCAAATCGGAAAATTGGTTTACTATTTTTGTTAAATCTGTCATATTGGTAATAACTGGAGGTGAAACATCTATATATACATACATATATATTAATATAATAATTATAAATACCTTCATCTTTCAATGTAATAATATGACTGATTGCATTATGAATAACACTATTTAAAACAGTTGAATTTAACTTGGCTAATGAACCAAATTTCTCTGATGGAGTTATTTCTACTTCACCATTATGTGAGATAGTTAAATAAGTTGTTTTACCATCAATTGTAATATCTATAAAATATTAATTAATATATATATATACGAGTTTCTAATAACGTAGTAGAACTTGTCATTGAGAACAAATTCACAAATTGAACTAGTCCTCCATTCAAATCAAAAGTAGCAAGGTAGAAACAACCATGTTCACTCTTACAACCATCTAATTTAACAGATTGGAAGGTGACATTCTTTAAAAATGTACCACTTAAAAAGAAATATTCTAAATGATAAAATAATAATATTATAAATAAATACTTGTAGCATCAAACACCATTTCATTTGTTTTTACATCTCCTTCCATATTTCTAACCCAAACTGGTAAACCAGTTGTATCTATTTCTAATAATACAACACCTGGTTTTAATGTATGGGTTGTAGCGTTAAATGCTAATGCTAATACATCACTAATAAAAGAATATTATATAAAAACAAAAAAAATGTATATACTTGATAGTAAATGAAATATATAACTTATCTTTTTGGAAAAATATAGTCTATAAACAATAATTATTAAATAAATAATATATATATACTCCTGCAGTATCATCACTTTTACTACCAAATTGTTTCAACCACACTAAAACACCCTCATTTCCATACTTTGCAACAAATACATCTTTACCACCATTTGAAGTATATAACACTTTGTTATCAGCTTTAATTTCTTTCTCAAATGTACCAATTACATAGATATCACCTCCATTATCTATTACTTTCTCTATTACTTGATTTCCTTCACCTGTTAAACTCTTAGCCCATAATAATTCACCTTCAGTTGAATATTTAACAATAAATGTATCTTGATCTAATGATGGAAGTAAATATTGAGCTGCTACTTCTTTTTTACTTCCAATCACAGTTAATTCACCAATATGCCATCCAACTGCTACTAATGTTTTATCTTGTGCATGATATATAACAGATTTATAATCACTAAATCCATAGATTGGTTCACCCCATTTTATTTCACCATCTCCACCACTTACAAATGCTACAAATCCACTTGCTAAATTGCCTTGACCACTTCCGATGTAAAAATCACCTAATTGAAGAAGATTCTGGAATTTTCCTGCAATTATTGCATCTCCGAATTCATTAAGTGCAAAATCATTTACTATATCTGATCCTAATCCGCCAATCACTTTAGACCATCTTTCAGTGAAATTGGAAGCAAGAAATTTTTGAAGATTAATGTTTGACATACCAGTTTTAATTGAACTAATAGTATTATATAAAAATGCATATAAATATACTCAGGGATTTTGAATACTGAGGAAGATCTATCACCGTAATTCTCAAATTCAACATCAGAAGCAGTTGAGGTAGATATATAGTTATATCCATTAAATGTTTTAAATCCATTGATTCCAATAGTATCTCCTTCAAACTTCCATATTTTTTCAATTGCTAAAGATTTTTTGGGTTGAGCATAGCTAAATGCAATAAAAACAATTACAAATAATCCAAGAGACAATTTATTATTCATTTATACTAGTTCAGAATAATAAAATGTTGTTACTATTGCTTGAAGAAGAAGATAAGAACTTTCTCACAAAAAACTAGCGAAGTTGAGAATAATTTCACTTTTAGGAATAAAGATTATTATATCACCACACGTTCTATACACCACTAAACAACAACAATTCATTATTAAACTCTCTAAGTATAAATTCAGCAAATTCCAAATAACTGTGAAGAATTATTCTATCATATTATTCTATCATATTCTACTTACATCATCTACTCACATATTATACTCATTCTGTTGTTGTATGAGTAAAACCACCAAACACTGGATTTTATATATTACATTCCTATAAACTATAATTTTACTTACAAATAAACTAGAATATTATATCAGTGAATTAACTAAGCCATTCATTTAGAAAATATGAATGATTTAAATTTTGATGAAAATTATGAAACACCAATTTTATATTAAAAATTATATTCGTTTCAATTATTTTCATTTAAAAAAAAAACACATTGAACATCATTTTAATTTATAATAACAAAGTTATTCTTTAATTAATTAGATATTAATTTTAAAGAATCTAAAGCTTTTTTAATATCAACTACTAAACGATGATTATCTCCTAAACATTTCACTCCAATCGCATATCCTTTCTCATAATACTCTATAGCTTCCTTCCATTTCTCCTCTCTTTCATTCAATCTACCCAAATTCCCAAGAATACGACACATGTTTGGATTGTCACTTCCTAACGTCTTCTCTGTAACATTCAAACACTCCATATATAACTCCTTTGCTTTATCAAACTTCTGTAACATTTCATACATTCTTGCTAAATTACCCAATGCACCAGCCACTTTTGGATGTAGATCACCATAAATCTTCTTATTAATCTCTAAACTTCTCTCTAATAAAGGTAACGCCTTTTCATTCTCTTTTAAAAATGTATAAGTTATACCAATATTCCCAACAATAACACCAACTTCTGGATGATCTTTACCTAATCCTTTTTCAAGTATTTGTAATGCTTTTTCCATCATTTCTAAGGCTTCTTGATGTTGTCCCAAATTACGTTTACTCAATCCCATATTGTGCAATGTTCTAGCACAATCTATATGATTTACACCTCTGAATTTTTCAGTAATTTCTAATGACTTTTTGTACAATTCTAACGCTTCTTCATGTCTTCCTAACTCACGTAATATATTAGCGACATTGTTAATATGTGTTGCTACATCTATGTGATTTTTACCAAGTGTTTTTTCAGTAATATAAACTACTTTTTCATACAATGGCAAAGCTTCACTGAATTTACCTTGAATTCTTAATATATTGGCTAAATTACCAATTATTCTTTGAACTTCAGGATCTGTTTCACCTTTGATTGATTCAAATACTTTTTGTGATTCTTTATAAAGATTAGCTGCTTTACTTAAATCACCTTGAGCATTGTATAAATTAGCGATTCTTTTTAAAGTACTACCGATTTCGAGTGTTTCATTATCTCCATTAGCTTTCATCATTTCTAAGGCTCTTTCATACAGCAACAATGCATCTTTGTATAGTAATAAATTTTCTAAAAAGTCACCTAAACTTATTAACCATTGAACTATATTACTTCTATTTAAATATATAAATAAAATAATTAAAAATATATTTATACGTATTAGATGCTTTAATTTCATATTCTGATAAGCTTTCTTTATACATCAAAGCTGGACTAATTCCTCTTTCCATTAACCTTCTCCAATAATGACATAAATCATCATTACCATTCTCACTACCACTTAATATCTTAAAACTTGATAGTTTAGATAAATAACGTGATAATTCATTCCATCTTTGACAGTATTCTAGTTGATATGGTAATTCAACTGATTGACGATTAGCTCTTTGACCATCTTGACTTTCCTTTAAGAAGAATTCTGCTAGTTCAGTATGGTAATAACTAATATCACTGTGATTCTCTAAGTATCGATATTTCACAGCTTGTTGCAGACTATCGTGGAAGAAACCTAATAAACCAGCACTTCTATTACATAAATGTTCTTGTGTAGCTAATCGGAAGGCTGTGAAGTTACCAGCTCGAGGGATTTGTAAGATTCGAAGTAATTCATCTTCAGTGATTCCTTCTCTTGTAAAAAAAAAAAATAGAAATTAAAGAAAATAATAAAAATATATAATAATAATATTAATAATAAATAGGATATGAACAATAGATCAAACACATTGTGTCTTTAACTAATGTTGTACCATAAGCACCTTCTAATCTTTCCAATACTTTACCAAATAATTCATAAGTACTATTTTTAATAATATAATTCATTTATAAATAATTATACTTTTGTGCTTCCAAATAATGTTGTATTTTAGTAACTAACAATTCAAATGAACCAAAAGTCCTAATTTCATTCAATAAAGTCTGTAAGAATAATGCATTCTTTGTTTGATCTTTTTCTATTACAATATTCAATTGTTCATCTGATAATCTCTTACCATAATTACCTAAATATTCTGTAACTATCTCTTTCTGACATTCTTGATCTAATGGTTCAACTATTTATATAATAATAACAATTTTTATTATATTGAAAATATATACGTTTCTGTTCTCTCCACTTTCTTTCTCTCCATGCTACTAAAGCTGGTCCTTCTAATGTTGATGATAATATTCTTATTCCTGGATGTAATATTCGTGGTAACCAACTTAATGTTGTAGCAGTATCTGTATTCTCTAATTGATGAAGACCATCTAAGACTAAGATAATGTATTTCTTTTCATTTTCTGCTTTTTCACCAGCCATTTCTAGGAATTCTCCTAAACAATTGATTCTTTTGGTTGTATCTGATGGAATTTCATAATTCTAAACAATAAGAAATTAAATGAAAAAATGTAAAAATAAAAATATATAAAAATACTTGAATTGATAATTTATCAATACATTCAGCCATTATTCTCCAAGCTATATTACTAATTGTAATACTTTCAGCTGTACAACCAATATAATGCTGTATTCATAATCACTTCATTATGTTTACGTTTAAATGATTGAATCCAATTGGCTATTAAGGCTGTTTTTCCTACACCACTTTCTCCAGTTAATACAGTTGGTCTTGATTCTCTTAATATTGCATTATCTAATGAAGTATATTGTTCTGGTTTTCCTACAAATGTACGAAGTCTTGTTTCTGCAAATGATTTGTGTTGATCTCTTGTTTTATCTAATTCAGAACACTATTTTAATAGAAATAATAATTAATAATTTTTATTATATAAAAAATACATTAGTATTTGGAGGGAATTCTATATCAATTGCCTCTGAAAAGTTCTGTAAAACCCTTGCTCCAAACTCTTCCACTGTTTGATAATTCTCCATTAATCTTGAAGGATCTATTGCCTGCTTTTATTTCATTTTTCAATGCTTTTTGTAACTTTGCTGCGTGAGGTGTTTCACTGTAATAAATTGATCTTTCATTTGGTGGTAAAGACTATATAAATAATAAATAATAATATATATGTAATACTTCTGGGAAATTTGGATGTCTAAAATAGAAATAATGATGAATCATTGAAGTAGGATCATTTAATACAGCATGTCGTATCTCCAACTCAGTTGCACTTCTATCACTATAATCTGCAACCCAAGGGAAATAATCCTATAAATAAATAAATGATAATAATAATAATATAGATATATTTATACAGTTCCAATTTTTATTGTTTTTTCTAGTAATTCATCTTTTCCACCTGGTGGCATATGCCATCCATATCTATCTCCTAACATTCCTAAAAAGAATGGTCTACAAGCATCGATCTCCTGTAAACACAATCTCACAACTTCTCCACTACCACTTTCTTCGGCAGTTAAACCCCAACGTAAATCTACGGGTATGAAAAATACACCCCTTTCTACACACTTTTTTTCTAACTCAGGGAAGATGAATTGAAATAGATAATCTCTTTCTAAAGCAAAATCTCTGAAAGTTGATGAGACGAAGATTCTTACAGTTCTATTCCTATGTAATAATTTGTAATTCATTTTGGATCTAAGTGATTTAGTTCTTTGTAATCCAAAATCTGATTCTTTCTTTGGGCCTTTTTCTTTAAATGTAATATGTTTTTCTTTAAAGGTATTTGATGGTTTTAATTCTGCTACTGGCGTTGCTGGTGGTTGTTCTGGAGAAAGTATTGCCATCACGAGATTCTGCAATTTTATTGGAAGATAAAACTGGAGATAATGCTGATGATGGTTTTGGATTAGTTTGGATTATTTCTGTTATGGCATTTATGATTTTCTTTCTATGAATTCCATTTGTTATTCCAAGATCGTTTTTTAATGAATCATCTATTATTAATTATTTATATATACCATCTAAAGAAGATATAACAAGGCCATCTACACCATTCTCTTTAAATGTGGATGCATATTGCGATAGACTAAGTGCATTTAATAAATTACATGTGTCATCAGCATTCCAAGTCCACCATTTAGCTGGATCACTATTAATTAAACCAAATAAAAATACTATGGTACAGATCGAGGTGATCTGGGAGAAATATTGATATTCGCAGGCGTAGTTTCAATTACATCTACTTTCGCATCCTTAGAACCCTTTGTACCCATTTCTTCGATAAATTAAAAAACAGTTTCTCAAGCCAAACTTAATTTTCTTTTTTTGATTTTAATCGTCAGATTTGCTTTTATAATCAATATAAACATATGAGGATGGAATAATTCATTAATTACAGCTAATTATGTGTTAAAAGATTTATTTTAAACATATTTATTAATTACATTATTAACAGTCAAATCATAATTCTATGCAAACTTGTTTTTCCCATCTGTTTTAAATGAAATGCACACAAAAAGAAATATATACAAAAGAAAAAAGATCCACCAAACTAGCTATTTTTTTAATTTCTTGTTTTTGTAGATTCTTTTTCTTCTCTAATGATAGTTTTTAGTTGCTTAATAGAATTAACAGGTGTATTGTTTAACTCAATCACGTCATCATCTACAACATCTACTACATTACCATTAGTTTCTTTAGTATATACAATATTTTGTATATGTGTAGGATAAATGAATGTAATATTATATTTTGTTATATATTTGTTATCCACAAATAAAGAAGTGAAATATTCATTTGCAAACAAATATTTGTAAAACAAAATCCTGATGAAAACGAAAAAATGTAAGAAACTCTTAAATCTATAGAAATATAATAAATTCATAAATGAATAGTTATTTAAAGATTTTGTTGTACGCCGTTGGGAGATAAATGGGTTTTATTAAAAACTAATTCGGCTGTGGAGTGTTTGGTAGTGAGTTATATTCAAATATAATCTTACTTTGTCATATAAGCTACATCTGCGATATATTTTTTTAAAGCTTCCTCCTTGATATATATTAAATGCATTTTACTTCATTCAATATTTTTTTTTGTTTCAATCGTTACTACAGACAAAAATACATCAGCTGAGATGAATAAGATGCGAAAAAATTGATGTTAAGGTAGTTAAAAATGCAAAAATAAAAATCGAGTTCAAGCCTCTTTCAAGCCTACTTTTTCAATTTCAATATTAAGTATAAAGAAATTAAAATTATTATATTCTATTCATCTTAAAACCTTTAATTTCGTTTTCTACTATTGCTATTAATGTTTAATATGAAGCATAAACAAACAATGTTAGATATATAACTGATTAACCAGAACATATACGATATATAGCCAACGTAACTTATTTGAAAAACTAAGTGTATATTTGTAATATTGCGGGGCTTAAGGTTATGTTTATAACTTCAACGTAATCTAAACCCATTATCTCCCAACGGCGTAGAACAGATTTGAGCATTTTTGATCCTAAGCTATTGTACATAATAACTGTAAACAGGATCTCCAGTTTTTTTATCAAATATCTTACTATTAGGTGAGAATGTTCAAAATATAAAGTGTGATAATAGATCATCTTTTGATGAATTAAAATATGAAGTATATGCTTCATTGCATATTAAGTATTCTATACGGTAGTGACTATGATGATAATTACTTTTTCTCTTAATGAAACTATAATATACTTCAGTTAACTATACATTTAGAATATACGTAATTCATTTTTAATATTTTTAAACTTGTATTGATATTACTAGCATCTCCCAAAACAAGTGAAATATACTAAATTATATAGGGTTAGACTGTACTACGTGGCATATTGTACTTGTCAGGACAACAACTAATTCTATCTATATCTTTATATCTAATCAATCTAATCATTACATTACATTATTAATTCAATATACCAAGTCTATAATGCATAATTAGATGCAGCTAATATAATTAGAATGAAATTGCACATTACTGCTTAAATCCGATTGATATAAATGTAAATTCAATGAGATATTAATCTTTCAAAGATTAATTATATCAAGCCAAACTTTTTGCAAATTTCAAATACAGTTGCGTTGTTTTTTAATCAATGGATGAAAATTTAGATGGAAATTCCACAAAACTGTATATATCATGTTCATTGCTTTGTAGAGATCTTAGTAATTACGACATTCCTGATAAATTAGACTATTTGGATGAAAGTTCTGAA
Source organism: Proteromonas lacertae (assembly GCA_002245135.1). NCBI lineage: Eukaryota > Bigyra > Opalinata > Proteromonadidae > Proteromonas > Proteromonas lacertae. Next base: position 182,323 of record NGBS01000305.1, on the reverse strand, counting down.
GATGAAAACTTAGAAACAATTCAGAATGATCAAGTGTATGTCTGAGAATTTATAAATTTACTGTATTAGAAATCAGATGGAAGAATTCGATAGTTTTTTAATAAAGAGACCAAAGTATTATTAGATATAGTAATTTGTTAATAGAGTTGCTTTTGAATCAGAATTAATAGCTGAGAATCAAACAAATATTGAAAATACTCATCAAGAATCAAATACTCCAACAGAATCTCAATTTTTTAATGAGCTTAATATAGAAGAGGAAGATGATGATCAATACAATTTATATGAGCAAAGAGATAATACAAAATACACACCTTCTACAAATCATCAAAATTTTGAAGTATTTTATAATAGATATTCTGTTTTTTGTATAGTCTTTATCTCCAATACCTCAATGCAGATCAAATATGAAAATAAACATTCGAATGAAAGAAATGAAAGAAATGAAAGATAAGACTATTGTAGAAACACCCACAAAGCGAAAATCAACAAGATTAAGTGATATAGATTACAATTATATAAAACAAATGAAAGAATATGAATTAAATAAACTAAAAGAGGAGAAAGAAGCAAAAGAAATGGAAGAATGCACTTTTCAACCAAATATAAATAAGAATCCATTTATATATTATCCAAAACCAGATCCAGAGGAAATTACAGATAGATTATATAGAGTATATCTATTATATTTATAAATATATTTATTTAATTATTGTAATAGAATGAATTTTCTAAAAAACAAAAAGATATTGATAGAATAAGAAGAGAAAAAGTATAAAATAATAATAATAATAATAATAAATATATATATATAAATAGGAATATGAACAATACAATGAATGTACATTTCAACCACAAATAACTGAGAAATCTCGTAGTATATCAGCTAAACAAAGAAGAATATCAAATAATAACAAAGTTACTGTAATTCCTTCAGATATGGAATATACATTCAAACCTCGAACAAACTCATTAAAATCTAATATGAAAAGAGCTGAACAATATTTGAAAAAAGATCCATTTCAGAGATTAAGTAATAATAAAACAAAGAGTTTAAAATCATGTGGTAAAGAGAATAAAAATAAAGTGATTGATTTGAATGATTATATGAATATACTGACTAAACATCAAGACGTAATAATATTAATATTTTTATGTATAGAAAGAGAATATCATTGAATACAATTCAAATGAAAGAAAATCTGAGAAAAAACACAAATTTGAAGAGTTTTTAGCAAGACAACAAGCATTCCAACACATTACAGAAAGAAAGAAACAAAAATTACATGAAATATATGAGAAAAAAGATACTCCAATAAAACCAAAGATATTACCATCTCCATATACCAGTAAAATGTATTTTTTTAAATGTATATATTGAAATTAGTAATAAATCATTTGAAGAAAGACTTGAAAAAGATCAAATGAACAGAATAAACAAACAAAACAAACTTCAAGAAGAATGTTATAATAATTTAACATATAGACCAAAATTAACAAATAAATCAAAGCAAATGAGAAGTAAAACACCAAGTCAATTATGTTATGAAGATGGATTAAGAAAGGAAATCAATATTGAAAGATTAAAAAACCAAATAAAAGTGGAAGAAAAAGACTTTTCATTCAAACCAAAAATTAATCGAAAATCTTCTGATAGTTATTTACAACTGTCTAATCCTAATGTTTTAAAAGAAAAAATCAATTGTCAAGAAAAGAGAATGGAAAGTATGAGACATGAAACACTGATGAAAAGGCAGATTGATGAATTGAAAGACTGTACATTTAAACCAAAAATAAATTCTACTCCCAAATACATAGAAGAGATCTCTGAGAGTATGAAGCTGGCTAGAACACTAGAAAATAGGTATAAACCAAAAGAAAAACCAACTTGGAAGAATTAAGTTATTATTTATTTATTTCTATTATTTATTTAGTTAAATTATTTGTTCATAAAATCCTTAACAACTATTGGAAGTAGTTTCTTCTTAAAATCATCAAAAGAAACAACATCTTGATCTTTAAAGAAGTCTACTATAGCTAATTTCAATTCTTTATTGCTGATTGTATTAAAATTATCACAAAATGAATTTTCTACATCTTCTTTTGTTATAACATTGTCATCATCACTATCTAATGCTTTAAATATCATGGACAGATAAGCTGTCGTTGATAAATTGGTTATATATGGTTTGATAAGGTGAGCTGCATCAAGATATGATATTACTAAAGGAATAATACATCTTAGATTTATACCAACTTCCTCAGGATTGTAACCATTCAATATTTTTTCATATTCATTCTATATTGATAAAAATGATTATATACATCAGATAGATTACTTCCTATTACAGCTATAACAACAAATTGAAACTCAGCAAACGATAAATATCCTATTTTATTATATAATGAAAATACCTTTCTTTTTTAAATCAAATTCTTCACATATACATACAATTTCATTGATAGATGGTCCAAATTCCATATATTTTCAAAATAAATTTTCAAGTCAAACATCTCTCAAGCTTTTAATGAAAATTAATTTTTAATTTTTTTAAATAAATATGAAACGTAGAAACCCTAATGCCCAAGAATCAAGAGAAGAATATGAAGCTAGAGTGAATAGTGAAGGATCTGAAGATGAAGATAGCGATAGTGCCATTGATATTATTGATGACAGTGAACCAGATGAACCACTTGCAAAAAGACCGCACTATAAGATTTCTTCGTCATTTAAACAGCAAGTGATGCAAAATAATCCAGCTAATTCAGATAATAGTTATTCTTTTTCTGCACTCAAAAAGGTACAGCCAGAAACTCAAGATAATGAAAGTGATAATGGAAGCGACACTCAAAATAGCTCAGATACAGATAATGGCTCATTAAATGATGATGAATCAAGCAAAGAAGATACAAACGCCAAAATAGACGAAGAACCTCCAAAACGACCATCTTTTTCATTTTCAAACCAATCTCCTGAGAATACTAAATCAACAAATTCATTGTTTACATTCAAGCCTACAACAAGTTCTCCACCAATAACTAAATCATTATTTAGTACTACTCCAAGTAAAAATAATAATGAGAACATGAACATAAATTTATTTACTAAAACTACAACAAGTACATTACCATTTCCTTCATCATCATCAACTATTGCTTCTTCTTCAACTACCACTACAATTCCAGCAACTATCGCAGCTACAACAACTCCATTAAAGAGTACTTCCTCTGACGATGATATTACTATAAAGAAATTAAAGAAAATCGCATCATTGAATATGCAATTTGCTGAACATGTAAAGAGCCAATTAAAAGAAAATCCATGTAGTGATTGGTCTATCTTTATACAGGAATACCTTAATTATATGAATAAAATTAATAATAAATATAACGTTTATAACAATACTGCCAGTAGTATTGCAAGTACTCCATCTTCATTGTTTAAATTTCCATTATTGAACAATAAAACAACAACAGATTCAGTTACAAAAGTATCATTTCCAAGTCAACAACAACAACAAGATGATAATAATAATAATAAGACGTTTAGATTTCCAATGATTGGAGTTCCATCTAAACACGAAGAGAAACAAAAAGATAACAATTTGTCATCATCAACATCAACATCATTGTTATTTAGTTTTAATTCACCTGAGAAGAATAATAACAATGAAAAGAATAAAGATGAATCAAATTCAAATTCATTATTTTCTTTATTTAATAATAATAATAATAAAACATCAACAGAAACATCATCTTCAACAGCAAATCCTTCATCATCATTATTATTTGGAGATTCATCAACAACTTCAAGTTTATTTGGTAATAATAGAGATCAATCATCAACAAATACTACTCCTTCATTATTTGGCAATAATAATAATAATAATAATAATAATAATAATAATAATACAGCTACAAAAACAACTATTTCATCATCATCATCTCCTACTTCTTTATTTGGTAAATCAAATCCTAATAGTTCATTGTTTGGTAACAAAGATCCAATACTTGTATCAAATAAAGATAAATCATCCGAAACAACAACAACAACAACAACAACAGGAACAAATTCATTATTTAATACACCCACTTTATCAACTACTACTACACCCATGCCATCATTATTTGGAAATAATAAAGACCAACAATCAACAACTACAATTACATCAGCCTCTGGATCTTTATTTGGTAATAATTCTTCTGTTACTACTCCATCTTTATTCAATAATAATAATAATACAACATCATCAATGTTTAGTTTTAATCCAATAGCATCTTCAACTAATAAAGAAGAGGAAGATGATAAAACCGAAATTACAGATCCTAGCAACAATGAACCATCTAAAATAGATTTAGGTGATAATTATAAAGATGAAGATATTCAATCAGAAATGATAGGTAAATTGTTTGAATTAAAAGATAATAAATATGAAGCAATTGGTGAAGGAACAATTAGAATACTAAAACATAAGTATATATATTATATTATATTATATATATATTTATCTATTTATAGAACAACTGGTAAAAGTAGAATTGTAATGGTTAAATTAACTGGACAATTATTATTGAATTTTATGATTTATAAAGGAATGAATGTGAGTAAAGAAGGTAAAAAAGGAATTAAATTTGTTGAAGTTACAAGTGAGAATAAGTATATTCCTTATTATTTGAAATTAAATGCAGGAAATGATCCAGATACATTAGTTAAATCAATTCAGGACAATACACCTAAATAGAGGGAGAGAGAAAGAACAATTTGTTTTAATTATTATTTTTATTTTGATTGTGTATTATTGTTGAAATACACCCTTTTTGCACATATTTTCAATTGATAAAATTGTGTATAGAGAAAGATGTAGATTAGTCAGTAATATGTTTAATAGTATTATACATCATTTAACAAATTGCCACTTTAATAAATTTTTATTTCCACAACATTCTAATACTTCTTATATTAGCAAAAAATGTTTTAAAAAATAATGAAACGAATATATTTTAGAAATTAAAATTGTTTTTTCGATGTTACTTACTATTACTTGTGTATTACTTACAACTGCTTTTTTATATTTAATACATAGCCATGATAAAACTCAAAACTCAGTATTATATAGTAGAAGATTAACTCCAGAATTAAAAGAAAGTCAGAAATTAGTAGTAGTGGCATTTTCTAGGTTTACAGATGCTCAACTTAAAAGATGGATACAAGTTGCACAGTCCTTACAATCAGAATATACAATAGCGTTTGTTACAGAGACATGCAGTTATGTGGATGTATTAAGACCATATAAAGTGTTTTGTTTCACCTCTACAGACTTTGTGAATAGATTTCCTTCTTACCAGAGAATGATGGGTGGTTGTAGAAACCAATCTCCTGGATTCTATATGTGGTCAATGTGGTTAGAGAGTGTTTTGCAGAGTATCAAGCATATCTACAATCAATATAAATATATTTGGGTAATGGAAGGAGATTTAGCTTATTCTGGAAATATGTATGAATTCTTCAGAAAATATGATCAAAGATATTCAGATTTATTATCATTACCTAAAAGAGTAGCATATAACACAACAGACTGGTGTTGGTATGATTGTTGTAATCATGAATATAATAACTGGATTAAATCAAAAGCACCAACTGAAAGAATATTTGCATTTATAAATATAGTTAGAATGTCTTCTACTTTGTTTAAATACATAATGATTAATTTTAAATACAACAGACACTCTCATTGTGAATCAACTCTACATGAAACTGCAAAATTTAATAATTTAGAAGTTTCATTCTTTGATGAAAGTGATTATGGTGAGAAAATGGATGTTGGAGATAGAGTTAGTGTATTTGATTGGAGATCGTATAATATCAACCCTATGAAACAGAATAAGTTGTATCATGCATTGAAGTTCTTAATGTAAATTTATAGTTGTTGTTATAAATACTAAATAGAGAATTTAATCTGTTTTTTATATGTTTATCACATAATTCGAATAATTTTGATATTATTATTAATCGAATGTTACCCTTTAGATTTCCACCACCGATTCAAAAATCACCAATTACCATAGAAATACCACTGGGAACAAAATTAGAAGAATTAAAAATTCAATGCGAAAAAGATTAAAGAGATGAATTGTTTATAATGTTATATAAATGCTTAAGAGAACATGAAGGTAATACAAATCATCCTGATTTTGTTCCAGCAGATAAAGTGATGTATCTTAGTGAAGTGCTGAGAATAATAGGGTATGAGAATGAACTTTATAATAATGGACAGTAAAGATGTGATAATATTTATTTATAATTTAATTTATTGTTAAAGTATTTAGATTATTCCCCAAAAGAACAACAATTTTAAATACTGTAAATTTTTATTCTTATACACCAAGTTGAATATTAATATTCTCTTGGTTTATCTTTCCTACAAATTCCATACATTTCTTCTTCAATTCAGCATAATTAGTAGCTTTCAACGTTCTCTCGATTGTTTCACTCATATTAAATACACTCTGTTCTCTATCTCTTATTTTCTTCAATATAACTTGAAGATCTTGATCAGCTTTAAGATCTTTCAATTGTGACTTTAATGAACTATTCTCTCGACTAAGTCTTTCAGTCATCTCTTTCAAATGAGTTTCTCTTCTCTCATATTCTTCTTTCAGTTTCGTTAAATAGATTTTTGTTTCAGCTGCTGATTTTTTTAATCCTTCAATATCATCAAATATTACTATCTCTTTCTTCATTTTTCTATTTTTATTATAATATATAATAATTTATACTCTATCTTCTCTTTTATTCCTTTTACTTCACCTGCTATTCGAATATCTAAATCCTGCATCTTACTAAAATCTTTCTTTTGTTTCTCCAATTGTTTCTTTAAATTTTCTTTCGTCTTTTCGGCATTCTCTGCTTGAACTCGTTTGAAATCTAAATCATTCTTCAATTCTTCATAAGTATTTTTATCAGGCATATTTGTCTTAGATGACATATTGTTAGAGATATGAGCTAATAAAGCAACAATTGTTTCTTGTAGTCTTTGTTGTTCTTCCATTTCTTTCTTTCGTTTTTCATCAAATGAATTGATATATTCATTCATATCATTTTCTCTAGATTTTAATACTTCTAATTTTTCCATATCATTATCTTCATTACTGTTTTTTGAACGATTTAAATCAGCTCGAATCTTTTCAGTTTCTGATGTGATTGAATCAATTTCATCATCAATATTTTGACTTCTCTTTTTCAATTCTTTTGCTTTTTCTGTTAAGTAAGATTTTGCTTCATTTTCATCCATTTTATAGATCTTTAATTCTTCTTCTAATTCATCTCTTTCTACTGATAATTTCTTAAATTCTTTTTCACTGTCTAAGAATTGATTTAAATAAATATCACTTTTGATTTGTCTGTCTAACTCATAGATTTGTTGATTATATTGACTAAGTTGATTTGATCGATCTTCAGTCATTTCAATTAATCGTTTCTTTTCTTTCTGTAAACTCATATATTTACCATGAGCTGTTGGATCTAGTTTGTTTAATTGAACTTCTAAGTTTTGAGTGATTTTATCAACTTCTTCATCCATATGAGCTATTTCTGATTCAATCTCTTTTCTCTGCATAAATATATTATCTGCATCTTGTTCAGCTTGTTTGTTTCGATCACTTAACATCTTTGCATATGCGACTAAATCACCAACTGGAGTACTATTATATATAACTAAATTTTGATTAATTATACTGATTTCTGGCTTTATCACTAGCTAAGTTATAATCTGCTAAACATCCTTCTAAATCTCTCACTTCTTTCATTAATGACTCATATTCTGTTTGACATTGGTTAAATGCTTCATTATCTTTATCTATCTTCTCTTGTTCTTCTTTTATGTGTTGAATTTCGTCAGCTATTTCCTTGTTCTTTTTCACGAGTTTTTGTTCAAAATATGATAAATCACTGATTTGTCTTCCTGGACCTGATGAAGATGGCATACTTCTCAAACCCTATTTTATGATAACAATTTAATACTTCTTTGTTTATTGCTGTAGTTGGCACTTTCATTTCAGTTGTAAGACCAACAGTAGATAGGTTGGCTATATTATTATAATATTCTGTTATTATACCTTGCTGTCTTTGAGCTGTGCTTAATCTTTGACCTGTAGAAAGACGACTTCCTGTTGGAGGACGAATTACAGTTCCACCAGCTAAAAATCATAAACAAAAATTCATACCACTTGTTCCTGGAATCTAAAAATATAAAATTACAATTCTATACCATATTTAATGAGATAAACTAACAAACGTTTTTAAAAAATTCAAAATTTCAAGCTTAAGTTTGAATGAAAAACTCTATTTTTCTCTTTTAGTTTAGATTTTATGCAGTTATGAAGAAGTTGATTTGAATGAAAGAGTAATGAAATATATATTTGGAGGATATTGAAATTAAATTATTCATATTTCACAAAGTAGTCTATATGGATGAACTAGTAGTGTTAACAAAGTAAATATGGTGATGAAGTGCTGCAATATTAAATAGTTGCTAAATGATCACAATACTTTTAGTTAATAACAATATAACGAATTAGAGGCTTTTGAGCAGAAAGAATAGTCATAATGTACATTATAGCATATTTTATATATTTTTACATCACTTTAAATTCTGTGTAAATACTATCAAAAATGATCTTAATCTTCTTTGTTTTAACATAATATCTATTGTAGTGCATAAAAAATACATATTCTATTTTGATATAAATATTTAGCAATAATGTCATACTGTAAAGTTTAGAAAAGTCACTTTTTATGTCTGCAAAGATTGAAAAGATATATGGTGTTGATTTTGGTGGTAATAAAATCACAACCACATCATATTCTACTGCTGAGGGATATAAACTATATGAAACTGATTTAGGTGAGAAATCTTTACCGTATTTTTATTCGATATAAATAATAGATGTGGAATAGTATTTTTAGAAGGCAATTTAGGTAAGAGGATGATTGGTCAAAAAGCTTTTAACCCTGTATTTGTATTTTAGTATTTAGTGTTGTAGTCTCGTCGAGATGTAAAATACTCCATAACGAGTATAAAGAATTTATTGGGAAAGAAATATGATGATTTGGACTTTGAAAATGACTTGAGATTAAAAAAGAAGAATGTAGAGAGAATGGAAGTAAATGGAATAATATTTAATGTATGAATATATAATTAATAATATGTTATTGAATAGATAAAAGAATATAAATTGAGTGTAGAACATTTATATATGATGTTTTTATCTAAAATTCAAGAGATATATAAAAGAGATGAATCTAAGAAAGAAGAAGAGAAAGATGCAATGCCAATAATAATATCTATTCCAAACAGTTATGGTGAATTAGAGAAAGATATAATAAAGATACTATGTAATCGATTAAATATGAATTTATTGAGTATAATACCAGAGAATTTGAGTGTGAGTATTTGTTATGGATATGAAAATAACAACTCATTTTTATTAGATGAAAAGGAAGTAGAATATCTATTAATAGTTGATATTGGATATTTATATATGAATCTGACAATGAGTAAATATGAAAGAGATAAATGTGAAATTGTCAATGATTTATGTAATGAAGAAATCAATGGAAAGAAGATTGATGAATTGTTATTTAAACATTATGAGAATGAAATAAAAAATGGATTTTCAGAAATAAATACAAAAGATAATGAGGTAATAATAAGCAAGATAATGAATGAGTTAATGAAATGTAAATGTAAATTAAGTGCTGATGGAGCAAGTTCAATCAATTTATCAATCGATTTGACAGAAGATGAAACTTATGAGAATGTTTTAACAGTAGATGAATTAAACTCCATAATTACTCCATTAGGTGAAAGATTAAAAGAAATATTAAGAGAATTTATACAGAATAGTCATTTAAATGAAGAAATGAAGAAGAATTTGAAGATATTACCAGTTGGTGGAACAATGAGAATTCCTTATTTCCAAAGAATGGTGATAGAAGAAATACAAAAAATATTAAACTCAGAAATAAAGATGATAAAGACTCTGAATATGGATGAATGTATGTCAAGTGGAAATAGTTATTATGGTTCAATATTAAGTGGAAAATGGAAATATGAAGTAAATAATAAAAGAATAGAAAATGATAAAAAGAATTTAACCAAAGATCATATTGTTTGTTTGAAAAGATTGTATATGTGATATATGTTTTATTGTAATAGTAATGAAATTCGTAGAAGGATGAAAGATAATAGTAATTCTCCATTATATCACTTTATAAAACAGTGTTTATCTGAATATAGTTATTTTACTTTTTTTAATAACAATCCAAACCTTGACTTGATTAGTAAAGAATTAGAATCACTTCAAAAGACTATTGATGTATTTGATTTGTGTTTATTATGTTATATAGAAAATTGAAGGTAAAACTACTGTCAATAACAATACAAATAGTAATACAATTCAACAATCAAAAGATAAAAAGAAGAGTAAAAAGAAGAAGAAGAAAAACAACAACAACAACAATGTTGGAAGTATAGATAATAATTCAATAAAATGTGAAATATCTCCTTTCTTGCAATATTATTTATCATCTGATAAGAAATATGATATGAATAAAATAGATAATATCATTAACAGTTATAAAGAGGAATATTCAAATGAAGAAATAATCAATATCATAAAGTATATTACATTCTTATATTCTGTTTTATAGAAATGAAATAAAGCAGAAGAATAGTTATGTTTACTTGAACAATGATGTATTAGAAAAAATAAAAGATAAAGAATCAACTGAAGATGTTGAAATGTTGTTGAATTTATTGAATGTAGGAATAGATTCAAAATCAAGTAAAACAATCGAATTATACAATGAAATTTCGTTTATGTATGTTTTTATCAAAGATTATATTTATTCTAGTGATTTATTGTTGGTGAAATTAAACTCATTCAAATATGATCAAAGCAAAATTAAAGTATCAGATGATATTAAATCTCAATTAAATACAATGCAAGATGAATATGACAAAATCAGTGTATTATATATAATTCTATATTGATATAGCATTCATTACAGTCATTAATCAAAAAGTATGAAATAACAAAGAAAAAAATTGATATATTTCAATTTAACAAAGGAGGAAATAAAAATGATAAATATGGATCAATTGAGGAGATAAAAGATAGAATGAATGTATTATAAAATATTATAATCATTTTGTTATTTATATATAGACTTTAATGATGAATTATAGTCAATTCATAAGTAATGTTCTTATTGGAGAGGATAAAGATCATTCAAAACTATGTGATTGTAATTATATTGAATTAATTAGAGTAATTATTGAAAGTAATCCAATTTATTCGCAATTGTTGGAATTAATTGAAAAAGAAGATAGAACAGTAGAGGTATTTTATATCATAATATAGTTAATAGGATGTTAAGAGAGAATTGGATATAATTCATGAAAAATTAAACGTTTTGCAAAGAATGGAAGATTATTCATTCAAATTCAACATAATTACAATTCAAAACATGGAAAAATTCTGTTTTATGGGAATTCTGAAAGGAATTGACAATTTGTCAGAATTAGAATGCTTATTACACTTGTTTGATAGAATTGAAGATATTAAGAATAGAACTGATAGTTTGTGTATTACATTATGTTTATATGATATTATAATGATCATATACAATTTACCCATTTATTCATTTCATGATAATTCTTTAATAATCAATAAGGTAGATACAAAGTTTATAATTGATGAAATCAATGATGAATTGAGTTTTCTAATGGCTATAAACAAAAAGGAATCTGATGAGATTAGTAATATGTTGAAGATGATTAGAAACAAACACAAGGATTTAGAAGAAGCTGTTGAAAATGAAAAAGATGATAATGTAGTAGTAAAAATTGTTCATGAAAGTATTAATAAAACAATAAATGAATATATGAATAAAATATTAAATGAAATAAGACATAATGAACAATTCGAATTATGTTGTGGTAATGATGATGATGGTATTGATGGAATGAAATATTCAAATCATTCAATTTCTCTACTCAACTCAATTTTATTGTATAATGATTATATAGAAAGAATCATTTTAAATACTAGTGGTGTAAATGAGTTTGATAATTGCCTTATTAGATTAAACAAGAATCAATCTGATGAAATGTATATATTTTTTATTATACTTTATCTTATAGATTACCATACATTAATCGAATAAGATTGTTTCAATTTTCTCAGTATTTTAATCAAAGTTTCAATAAAGATTATGAAGTATAAATAATTAGTTATATTATTTAACAATATAGCAAAACTGTAAAGAGAGAATAGTAGAGAAATATGAGTTGAGTTATTGGATTAACAAAGTGAATCAAGAGTGTATAATTATCAAAAAACAACACAAACAATTGAATTTAACACTGTATTATGTAAGAATGATTGAAGCTATAAAATCTTTATTAAAATCTGGTGAATTATTCAATTCTATTAAAGAAATGAAGAATATTTATGATTTGCTCATTTATTTTAAAGATTACATTAGTTATTATAAATATGAATCTGAATATATAGTTGATGATTATTTTGATAAAGTGTTTGAATATGAAGATGAAATTATAGAAAAGAATGAAGAAGTTAAAAAATATTTAACATCGAAAAATACATATGAAGCAGAATAGTATAATTATATGTTTATTATATTTTATTTGTTAGTTTTAAGTCTGTAGAATATATAACATCATTTAAAACTAATCAAATAGTTAATATTGATTTTAAAGAAAAGGAATGGTTAAAGAAAGTTTTGAATGAGGATATAAAAGAAGGAAAATATCCAAATATTAGTGAGTATGATATAAAATGCAAAAAGATGACATATAAAACTTTAGGAGAATATGAAGAAGAAACTGAAAGATTGAAAGATATAATTAGATCAATAGTAGTATGCATTTGTTGTTTTACTTTCATTATAGGTATATGATAGAATAAACACAAATATAATTCCAGAAATAAGATCAAAAATAGAGATTTTGATGTATAAATGCTTATTTCTATTTATTATTATAGTCAAAAAATGAAAGATTGTAATATGAGTGAAGAATTTCACAAAATAAAAGAAGATTTATCTAATTCTAGTATTAATCATCTCATTTCATTATATGATGAATTGCTTAAGCATTATATCTCGTTTATTGTAGATGATTTTATTAATCAAACAAATAAAACCTTACATGAGTATAAACTAACAAAAACAGAAAATGATGAAATTGAACAAGAAGTAAAGATCTTAGAGAATATAAAGAATAGCTTAGATGAAAATGATTTTCTATCAGAGCAATATAAAATGAAAGTATATTTTTGTTAATACTAATTATTACATAGACAATAGTTGAAAGAATAATAGACAAACATAAATATGATAAAAAGAATAATGGAAATGATGGAATTAGAATAGGAGATATATTATATGATAAAGTGTATGAAAGTTATGTTTCAATTATGAAGATTAATGATAATGAAACATTTAGTATAAGAATATTAAACCCATTTGGTGAAATAATTGAAGAAGAACCACGGAGTAATTTATGTTCCTTCTGTGGTGTAGTAGAAAAGGGAATTATTAGTGGAATAAATGAAGATGGTACCTATAATATCACCTACGAAAATGGTGAATATGATTTGTGTGTAGAAAAGAAATATATTGAAAAGATTGGAGGAAAAATAAATATACCACTTGCTAGTTTGAAGAATAAAAAGAATTATTATTTCTCTATTGGTGATTATGTATCAATCAAACAATTTGATAATTCAAAATGTCAAATAGTTGAAGTTCATCAGTTTAAATGTTCAGTTAATTATTTTAATAAATATGTTATTACAGATGTACCAATTGATATACTCTTCAAAGATGTTGATTATAATAACACTGTGTTTAGTAAATACAGAAATAATGAAATAAAAGTGAGAGATGTTGTTAATGTGAAAAGAAAAAAAGAAAGTGTATATGTTTCCTGTTTTTTACAATATGGAAAAGACAGTATAAATGGTTTTATTGTCTCTTACAATAACCAAATTAATCATGAAATTGTAGAGATGAAATCTAATAGATATATGAGATTACCAAACATTACCTACTTTTATCGTAATTTTGAATATGGGAAAGATAGTGTATTATATACGAAAGGGAAAAAAGAGATATGGAATGTTGGTGTTGTTGAAAATGCAACAAATGGTGAATATAAGTTTAAAGTTAGAAGCAATGGAAGAGGTAGAGAAGGATGCTTTTGGCATGAAATTGTTCCATTTATGAGTGATAAATTACCTTTATTATTACAAGTTATAATTCATATATCTGATAATGTAATAATGACTGGTCATATTATCAATTACAATGAAAAGAATTACGATATTATACTATCTAATGGATATTATGTATCTAATGTTCCAAAAGAAAATATTGAAATATGTCTGTTCAAAGAAAAATGTAAAGTATATGTAATAAATGAAAAAAATGAATGTGTTGAAGGTGAAATAACAAAATGGATAAATGAATATAATTATTCAATTACAACAACAGGAACAAAGCATGTAATTGATAATATAGATTTAAATTGTGTAAAACCATTGAATGATTTTAACTTTAAAATATCAGATTCTGTTTTAGTTAGGAAAAAGAAAAATGATGATTATTCAATTGGCAATATTGTGAATATAAAATATGATAAAAATGATGGTTTTAAGTTTGGAATTTATTTTAGTGATAATACATACATAGAGGAGATTTATGATAATTTATTTCCATTTAACAAGAGTGATAGTTTATATGATGTTGGTGATGATGTTATTATGAATAACAACAATGAAACAGGAAGAATAATAAAAATAAATGAAGATAATACATATAATATTTATGCATATAATGGTTTTTATTATGAAAATGTGAATGCTGAAGATATAAGAATAAACAATCATCCCTTTTTTATTAATGGTGATTATGTTAGTGTTAATTCCAATAAAGACTGTAGAATTATTAAATACAACAAAATCGATAATACTTATGATGTGTATAACAACATGAAAGATAAAACTGTAAAGTTATTTCATGTTTCAGCTGATATCAAGTTTATTAAATCTACAACAGATTATAGATGTTGTGATAAAATACAGTGTAAATTAAATAATAGATGGGAAAATGGTTTTATACATTCTATTAATTTAGTTAATGATCAATTGTCATTTACTATTTGTAAGATTGTGAATAGAAAGAGTGTTTATGTTTGTGTTACTAAAGAAACTGATATTAGAAAACCAAAGAATGATGAAGAATGGAAAGAAGGAGAAGAAAAAGAAGAAGAAAAAGAAGAAGAAAAAGAAGAAGAAAAAGACGAAGAAGAGAAAATAGAAAAAGAAATAGAAGAAAAAAGAAAATAGAGGAAAATAAAGAAATTGAAATGAAAGAAGATAATAATAGTAGAATATTTTATGTTGATGAAGAAGTTGAAGTATTTGTTAAGTTTAAAGGAAAAGAACAATGGAAAAAAGCAATAGTGACTGATTATAATCCTGATAATAATTCTTATTCTTTACACGTAGGAAGTGTTATTCGATATAATATACATGCAAAAGTAGTAAGAGAAATAAAACACTTATATGCTTAATTTCTACTATATTATGTTTTTATCATATTTTATCTATTTAAATTGTGTATTTGCATGATTAAAAAGAATTTAAAATTATCGGTGTTTCCAAATTTTCGAATACCCATTACTATCTTTTATATTTTTTGCTCATTATGGCTGAAAACGCTATATATGGAGTTGATATTGGTGGATATCGAAGTGTGATCACCTATTTGAATGATAAGATGATTCACAAGGTAATAGAGAATGAATTGGGTGAAAAATATATTTCGTATATATAAGATGATAATAAGTATATAGAAGTGGAATAATATTTTTGGATGGTAATATTGGTCGTAGAATGGTAGGTAGTAAAGCCTTTGATCCAGTATATTATTTTATATAATATGAGCAGGGTCGACGAGATATGAAATTCAGTATAAAGAGTGTGAAAGATTTATTTTGTGCGAGTTATGAAAAAGTAAGTAAAAGTGGAAAATTGAGTTTATTTGAAAATGTTCCTGAAAGAAATGATGATGATGGAATGATATATAAAGTATATGAAAATGATGAATATGAAAATGAATAGGTTGGTGAATATGAATTGAGTATCGAAGAAATCTATTATATGTTACTTGAAAAAGTGAAAGAAATAATAAACTATAAAAGTACAAATGCAATTCCAATGATCATATCAATTCCCAACTATTATGGTGAAGTTGAGAAAGGAGTGCTTCATATGTTATGTAATCATTTGAGTATAATAATAATATTGTAATATATAATAATAATATTGAAAATGAATAGATTTAAATATTTACAGTTTTATTCCTGAGAATGTTAGTATAAGTTTAAGTTATGGTTATGAGAATAACAACACAATAAAAGCGAAGAAAGAAGATAAGTATTTGATGATAGTAGATATGGGATATTTGAACTGTAACTGTACAATCAGTAAATATGAGAGTGTATAAATATATATTTATAATTTAATATAATATTGTGTTATAATAGGATAAATGTGAAATAATTGTTAGTGAAAATGATTGTGGAATAAATGGTCGAATAATCGATTCACTTCTGGTTGAAAAATATAAAATAGAAATACAAAAGAATATCCAAATATTCAATTGACAGATTTTATTATCAATAAAATATATAAAAACATAATCAAATGCAAAGAAAAATTAAGTGCCACTGGAGCAGATACCGTATACTTATATAAATGTTATGTATAGATTAATTTATCTATTGATATAACTGAGGATGATTCATATGATACAGAATTATCAGTTGATGATATTAACAATATAATTATTAATAATGGATTGAAGAAGAAGTTTATTGATTTATTAAATGAAGTATGTAATAATCCTTTAATAGATGATAAAATAAGAAAGAACATATCAATAATTCCAGTTGGTGGATCAATGAGAATTCCATATTTTCTGAATGAATTAGAAGTATATTTAAAAGAAACAATAAAAAGTGATGGTTCATTACTTAGAACATTGAATATGGATGAATGTGTAGCTAGTGGATGTAGTTATTATGGTGCAATATTGAATGGTTGGTGGAAATATGATATAAACTATAAATCAGATAAGAAAGCAATTGATTATAAAAATCAATCAAAATTAATCACTATTTTGAATAATATAAATAAGACAATGGTAAATATTAATAATGATAATAAAATGATATTATTGAAAGATTATTTAGTGAATAATTTGTGTTATATTAGAATATTTTAATTGTTTTAAATCAATTAACTCTTCAATACTCTTTCAAAAGTCAAAGTATTTATCTCAAATTTACAGAGTATTAAACAATATATATAATTTGATATAGTATTTTTCTGATTGTCTAAATAATGAAGATGTTGATGTTGATTTTTATGAACTTGGTGGTTATTTGTATTATATTTTATATAAGTAAATAGAGAGAATATAATAGAAAAATCTAAATCTCATAATGAATTGAAGAAAGATGTTTCAAATCTTGAAGAATTGTTAGAGACAATGAATGATGAAAAAAGTGAAACTAATGAAACAAAAATTAAGGAATATATGAAATCAATGAGTAATATATCAGTATTTAGATTAATATTATATATTTTAATATAGAATATAATCGATAAATTTGATATAGAAACAAATCATTTACAATTCTTTCAGTTGTATAGAAAGTATAATGGTTATATAAACAAGAATCTACCATTCGATTATTCCAACAGTATATCAAAAGTAGGTCAAAGAATATCAAATACAGTGAATAATATAATAGAAATATCAAAAGCAAAGAATGATTATGAATGTCAATAGTATATATATATATGAAGATATAATATAATTATATATTCATAGTTTTCAATATGTTAGAGTGATTAATAATATAACTGAAAATGGATATACTCCAATCACAATTGATGAAGATAGTGAATATTACTTAACTGGAAATGATATTCATGTATTTAAAGGCAAATATCCAAATATTCCAGTCGATTATAAAATAGAAGACAAAGTGATATTGAAAAATGCAAAAGAATATGAAGAAAAAAAGAAAGAATTGATCAGAATATGTGATAGCGTTGAGATGTATAATGATTTAAACACAGTAATAAAATTACAATTAATAAACAATTTCTCCAATTTAATGTATATATTATTTAATTGAATATTATGTATAGTAATAATATGAATAATTCATATAAAGAAAAGAAATTACCAAATGAACATAAAAGAAGCAGTAAAAGAAAAACTTTAACTAGTGTATCACTATCATTTGAATCAATATTAAACGAATTAAAAACTACTGATAAAGAATACACAAAAACAATTGCCAAAAAGTTCATCAAACATATCAGAAATAAGTATAAAGATAATGAAATACTTGAAGAAATAAACAAAGAATTAATATCATTGGAGGATAGATGTGAATCAGAAGATTCTGCATTATATCAATGTAATTTCGTAAAGATTGAAAAAGAGATAAATAATAGAATAAAAGAGCTGAAGAGGAATAGATCTTTATCAAAAGAGAATGTAGAATCTCCAGATAAAAAACTATCTAAATTTAGAATAGGACAAACTGTTTATTTATCTTCATATTATTGTTATGGAGTAATTGTAAATATATCAGATAATGAATATTATGATGTTTATTTATTCAATTGTAATAGAAAAGAAACAAATATACCTGAAGATTCAATCACAGAGAATAATGAAGTGAGTGATATAGGATATATAAACAAAATAAATGAAAATGGAAGTTATGATATTACTTATGATAATGGTGAATTTGATTTTAATATTTCTAAATCTAAGATTCAATTATATGATGAAGAAGATGATGAATCAGAAAGAATAATGACAAAACAACCAAAGAAATTACTTAAACGTGGTTTTGAAGTTGGAGATAAAGTAATATTAGGAAATGAAGATTATAATGTAATAAGAATTGAAAGTGAAATAAAAGTTACATTATATGATAATGATGCATGTATTATTACTGATGTAAATAGATCTGATTTGAAACTATATGAAGAATGTGAAAAGAATGAATCATTAGAGTTTAATATTGGTGATAGAGTTGAAGTAAAAAGAAATGCAATGAATATCCATAGTCGTTGTATTGTGAAATATGAAGAAACAGGATATTGTTCAAATGCTGAGATTATTAATTTTGATATTAGAACCAATAAATTAATATACATAATAGGATATAACAAAAAGATAAGAGGTAGTGAAATATTAATAAATGGTTATCATGATTATATATTGAACGAGGCAGTATTGATTAAAATTGGTGATAAAAATAAATATGCAATTGGAACAATTACTGGTTTAAATGATGATAAATATACAGTTGAATATCCAGCCAATGATGAATTGATTGAGAAACAATACCAAGTTTCAGATCTTAAACCAATTCAACATCAAAATTGTTATGAAATAACGAATAAAGTGATTGTTTCATTCGATGAAATCACATATCCAGGAGTGGTTATTTCAGTTAATACTATTAGTAATGAAACATATTATTCAATACTCTTAAGTAATAATCAAATAGTTAATCATATTTCTAATACTCAATTATCATCATTTTAAGTTCTACAATGATACTGAAGTATTCTGTGTTAGTAATAATCAAATAGTCAAAGGAAAGATTTGTAATTTTGAGGAGAATGGAACATTTTCTATGATAAATAAAAACATTCAACATACTGGATTAGATGCTTCACATATTTATGTTTATAAAGATTACAATATATCATCTGAAACAACTGTTTTACATAATTTTGAAAAATGTTTTTGTAAAGGAAATGTAATTGGACATAATGCAAATGGAGATTTTTGTATATTATTTGATGATAATACATATTATGAACATTTATCTATATGTTTTACTCATCCTTATTACAATCCAACTAATCTTTATGAAGTTGGTGAAAGAATAGTGAATGTTAAGAATGGAAATAGAAAAGGAATGATAAATGAAATGAATAAAGATGGAAGTTATAACATTATATATGATGATGGTAATTTATATGAATTGAATGTTGATAAAAGTGATATAATGAGAGATTTTGACTCATTTAAACCAAAGTATTCAGTTGGAGATGAAGTAGTTTATGAAAGAAAAGACAAGACACATAAATGCAAAATTACAAGAATAAACTATTTTAATCATACTTACAACATAAAAACTAAGAAAGGAAAATCATATTATTGCCTTTCTGAAAATGAATTTAGATTTAACAAAAAGAATAGTATATTTTATGATAGTGAGAAAGTAAAATATCATAACAATGGAGAAGAGTATGAAGGAATAATCCATTCAATAGTTGAAGATAAAGTGATATTAAGATGTATAAAGAAAGAAAAGGTAATTTACTTTACAAATATATCACTTAATGATATAGTTAACTCAACAGTATTTGATGTAAATCAGATAGTAAGAATAAATGTATTAATGGATGGTAAAAAAGTATGGAAAAGAGGAATTATTCATGATTATAATGAAGATAACAATAGTTATACAGTAAAAACTGATTCAATCCTGAGATATAATGTTCAACCATGTGATCTTGCCTTGATAGATAATGAAATTGGAAGTATTGAACCTCCTCCAATTGAAAGTGATGATGATGATGATGATGAAGAAAAAAGAGTAATGAAAGAAAATATATCTAAACCACCACCAGTTCCAGATGATGAAAGTGATGATAATGGAGAACAACAGGAAGATGAAGATAATCAACAACAACAACATAACTCTCATCATCAGAATAATCACCATCACCATCACCATCACCAACATAAACAAGATATAAATAAAACAATACCACCACCAGTTCCGCCTTTACCTTCATTTAATCCAATTTTGCAGAAGAAAAATGAAGCACCTCCAATACCACCACCACCTGTCCCTCAATTACCAGTACCTCCAAAGCGTCCTCCAAGACCGTTGGAAAGAAAGATATTTTAATGACAATCATTATTTACTATAAATAAAAACCATTATTATAAAATGTATATGGTTTTATTATATCTCTATCATATTTTATCTATTTAAATTGTGTATTTGCATGATTAAAAAGAATTTAAAATTATCGGTGTTTCCAAATTTTCGAATACCCATTACTATCTTTTATATTTTTTGCTCATTATGGCTGAAAACGCTATATATGGGAGTTGATATTGGTGGATATCGAAGTGTGATCACCTATTTGAATGATAAGATGATTCACAAGGTAATAGAGAATGAATTGGGTGAAAAATATATTTCGTATATATAAGATGATAATAAGTATATAGAAGTGGAATAATATTTTTGGATGGTAATATTGGTCGTAGAATGGTAGGTAGTAAAGCCTTTGATCCAGTATGTTATTTTATATAATATGAGCAGGGTCGACGAGATATGAAATTCAGTATAAAGAGTGTGAAAGATTTATTTTGTGCGAGTTATGAAAAAGTAAGTAAAAGTGGAAAATTGAGTTTATTTGAAAATGTTCCTGAAAGAAATGATGATGATGGAATGATATATAAAGTATATGAAAATGATGAATATGAAAATGAATAGGTTGGTGAATATGAATTGAGTATCGAAGAAATCTATTATATGTTACTTGAAAAAGTGAAAGAAATAATAAACTATAAAAGTACAAATGCAATTCCAATGATCATATCAATTCCCAACTATTATGGTGAAGTTGAGAAAGGAGTGCTTCATATGTTATGTAATCATTTGAGTATAATAATATATAATAATAATATTGAAAATGAATAGATTTAAATATTTACAGTTATATTCCTGAGAATGTTAGTATAAGTTTAAGTTATGGTTATGAGAATAACAACACAATAAAAGCGAAGAAAGAAGATAAGTATTTGATGATAGTAGATATGGGATATTTGAACTGTAACTGTACAATCAGTAAATATGAGAGTGTATAAATATATATTTATAATATAATATAATATTGTTTTATAATAGGATAAATGTGAAATAATTGTTAGTGAAAATGATTGTGGAATAAATGGTCGAATAATCGATTCACTTCTGGTTGAAAAATATACAGCCAAAGCAAAGGAAGAAAATAGTGAATTAGTAATAGATGATAAATTCAAAAGAAATATGTTCAAAGAGTTGATAAAATGTAAAGAAAAGTTAAGTGCCACTGGAGCAGATACTGTATATTTATATTTCATCATATATTTAAATAGATTCAAGTTTCAGTTGATTTGCCAGATGATGATTCATATGACTTTGAATTATCAGTTGATGATATTAACAATATAATTATTAGATAATGGTTTAGAAGAAAAGATGAAACAGTTAATTGAAAAAGTGGTAGAAAAGATACCAAGTGAAAAAAGAAGTGAATTGTTTGCTATTCCAGTTGGTGGATCAATGAGAATTCCATATTTTCAAAGTATTATAGAATCATATGTTGGTGAAGAGAAAGTGATTAGAACATTGAATATGGATGAATGTGTTGCTAGTGGATGTAGTTATTATGGAGCAATATTGAATGGTTGGTGGAAATATGAAATTAATTATGGAGATGTAAATAAAGAAGAATATTCAAAAGACACTGCTAATAGAACAGAAGAATCTAAAGATATTGATAAAGGAAGTGAATGTAAAGATGGTGATAAAGGAAATGAATCAAAAGAGAATAATGGGAAAGATGTAAATAAAGAGAATGATAGAAAAGATGAGTCTAAGATACTGTTAGATAAACTGAATAATTGCATTAAGAAAATGTATATATATGTTATTGTTTTATAATATAGAAATGCTTTATACAAAATTAGATCAGAATTATCAGGTGATTTAAATCCTCTTCAAGATTACATTACTAATACTCTCAATGTAATTGAATATAATTACTGTTTTAATCAAAAGAAAGATGTTTTACAGTGTTTTAGATCACTTAGAATAGTTGAAGATGTTTATAGAGTATTATTATTGTTGTGTTTATTGTAATAGTATTTCAAAGAATGTTTTGAAGAGCAGAATGATGGTGAGTCTAAAGAAGATATTAATAATGATTTAATAAAGAATGAAATGTATATATATCTTATAGTTTATATTTTAGAAATGAATTAGTAAAGAGTTGTGAAAGTAATGAATCATTATCAAGTGAAAGATCTATTCTTGAAAGAATGCTGAAAGTGATAGATGATGATGAATTTGAAAAAGATAAAGAGAAATGTATTGAGTATATGAATTCATTATCAACAATAAGTGTATGATAAAGTAATTGTGTTATAATCATTAGAAACAAACAAGAAAAGTTGTTTTAAAACCAGAAGAAGAACAATTCTTCAAGTGTTATACAAAATACAATAATGAAGAGATTAAACTACTTCCAATAGATTATATTAGCAGTTTAGATAAAGTGAGAGAAGAAATAGCAAGGAAGAATAAAGAATTTACTGACTTATCAAAATCAAAGAATGAATATGAATCAAAATAGTATTTATATCTTTTGTTAATTATTTTAATTATTAGTTATCAATATGTTAGAATAATGGAAGCTGTTGGTAATACTTTTGCACCAATAGACTTATCAGATATGTCAGTTAAATATTTGAGAGTTAATCGTTATGGTGAATTTACCACAGGAAAACATCCAAACTTTCAACCAAATCTTCCAATGAAAGAGAAATACTCAAAGAATGACTTGAGTATATCACAATATGAGAATATTAAGAATGAATTGGCTATGATAATTGATGATGCGAAATCAATTTGTCAATTTATCTCAAAGTATAAAGAGTCAAGTGATTGAAAAGATTAAAACATTTGCGTATATTGTTCTTATTTATATATATAATAAAATAGTGGTTTTTGTAAGAAAGAAAAAGTTGCAATAAATGAAGAAAAGATGGAAGAATTTAATAGCCAAGCTAATGATATGGATTTAAACATTCTTATTGGATGTTTAGAAGAAATAGATAGAGTTTATACTCATTACAAAGCTAATTTATTAGTCAGTTCAATTGATACATTATCAAAAACACAAAAGTTTGAAGGAGATTTTAAAGATATTGTTGATAAGTTTAAGAAAAGATCATCCCTTGATAATCCAGAACCTTTATATTACTTTGAATATACATCTTTTGAAAATGATATTAATGTATTTAAGTTACTTGTTTAGTTTAATATTTATAGAATAAAATGAGACCTGAAACTCCAAGAACTCCAAGAAATGCAGTTGGTTCAGCAATATTTGATTTAGGAGATACTGTGTTTGTTAGATCAAAAATGAGTTATGGAACAATCACTACAGTTTATGAAGATGCAACGTATAGTAATAGATTATATATTTATTCTTTGCTTATAGATTTGATGTTTTTATATACAGTAATAATGAGATTGTAAGAAATCTACATCCAGTTGATCTTGATACTCATGATCAAACATTAGTAAAAGGAATTATTAACTCAATTAATAAGAATAAAACATACAATATCAGTTATGAAAATGGTGAATATGATTTTACAGTGAAAGAGAAACTGATAAAATCAGCTGAAGAAAAAACAACAACACTTGAAGTAAAATTAAAAACTGGATTGATTTTTGGAACAACCTATCATATAGGTGATAAAGTGAAAGTAACAATATCCTCTGGAGTTATTGAGTGTAGTATAATATCTATTGAGAAAGATTTAATCAATGTATTAACTGATCAAGGAATAATCATTAAAAGAATTCATCCTTCTATTATCACACCAAGCAAAGAAGAAAATGATAATTCAAGAAAGTTTAAAGTTGGTGATATTGTTGAAGTTCAAAGAACTGCTCCAAATCTGAAAGTTTTATGTTTATTAAAATCAAAAGAAGAAGCTATAGATTATTCTGCAAGTGGAGTAATTATTCAATATAGTTTCAATTCAGATACTGCAATTGTAGAAACAAGATATGATAAAAAAATGTCATTACCTTTAAAAGTATCATTTTATGATATGTATAAAGTTGGAGATAATGTAATATACAGAAAAGCTGGTGAAAATAAATGGTATGAAGGAAGAATTACAGAATTAAGATCTCAGTATTATGAAATAGAAACAATAGAAAAAGGTAATGAAAAAACAATGTTATGTGATATGGAAAATGTAAGAAATCTTCATACAGATTCTTATGCTTTGTTGAAGAAAGTGAATGTTGAATTAGGAAATTATGTAACTCCAGGAACAGTAGTTGGATTTAATCAATTGACATATCAAATTGTATTACCCAATAATCATATCATCAGAAATATTTCACCATTATTAATGAAACCTTACAATTTATATCCAAATAGACCATCTTTCTGTATTGATGTTGATTCTGGAAAGATAATTAAAGGAAAAGTTGGACCAATAGATAATGATGGATTTTTTACTATTGAATCAAATCAAAGAATCTCAAATATTTCGCCAGAAAATATCTTCTTAATAAATGAATGTAATTTCATTGTTGGATCAAGAGTATTAGATAATGTAAAAGGCATTTATTATAGAGGAATAATCACAGAGATTAATAGAAATGGAACTTATTCATTATATTTTGATGATAATGATTATTATGAAGCAGTTGCTTATGAGAAATTATTACCATATTATGAATCAACAGAATTATTTGAAGTTGGTGAAAGAATAATAAATGAAGATAAACAAACAGGAACAATCAATGAAATAGTAAGAAAAGATGATGTAACAACATATAATATTGTTTATGATAATGATACATATTGTAAAAATATTCCAAATTACTATATCTCAAGAATAGTCAATAAGAAATTGTTATTCAATGTTGGTGATATTGTAAAGACAAAAGGATTAGATAAAAAGATGAAAGTGAAATTAATTCATGGATTTGATTACACTTATGATATGTATGATTTAAGTAATAATAATATCATCTATTATCATGTTCCAGATAATGAGATTGAGTTGATAGAAGAAGGAAAAGGAGAGTATAAGATAGGTGATAAAGTGTTTTATAACAAAGATGGTATAAAATGTAAAGGAATAGTTCATTCAATTTATGATGAATTATTATATATTATAAGATATGAAAAAGAAGGAAATGTTAATTATGATGTTAATGTGAATGAAAATCAACTTGAAAGTGGTATTTTTCAGAATGGATTAGAAGTTGAAGCAAAAATTGGAGCAACAGGAAAAGAAGAATGGAAAAGAGTGAAAATATTATCATACAGTGAAAGTAATGATTGCTATGATCTTCAGAGTGGAAGTGCAACTATACGTAGTATTTCATCCAGAAATATCAGAAGAATAGAAGAAATGTATGAAAAAGCAGTGAAATTTTAAAATAATGATTTGATTTCTTTGACATCATATTATTATTAGCATACAATTCATTTGATAATGTTTTTTTGTTGAATTTTATAAGAATGTAGATTAAAAATTCAAAATGAAAATCAAATCAAACATGTTTGCCACCTTTTTTCGTTCATATCAGTATAGCCATTCATTTGAATATATAATAGATATTTTATAAAACCAATTCCAAGTGTTTTTTATGGAATAAAACCAATTTTCACTCAAAATATCAACATTAGACCGTTTTCTTCTTTTTGTGTTAATACAATGTTCGTATTTTTTAAAAATATTATAAAAAATATAGTTAAGATTTTTTGGAACTGGATTGAAGACTAAAAAAGCAGTAGCAAAGAGAATCACTGTTCGTCCAAATGGAGAAGTATTAAGAACACAAGCTGGTAGAAGACATCACGCTGGTCCATTTACAAGAAAGAGAATGAGAAGATTGATGAGTAAAACTGAAGTAGAAGGTCAATTAGCAAAGAACTTAAAGAAAATGATTCATAATTAGTGTTGTAATTTTTTTTGTTGAATTTACGTTAAGACAACAGAAAAGGGATATTATATTTTAGATTTACACTGTAATTTTAATTTTTGATATATCTACAGTTTTAGTCTCATAGTTGTCTTTATTTAAATATCTTATTTCATATTCTCTTCTTCCATCTTCATATTTGTGAAATTTTAATAAATTGGCTGTATAATATCCTGTTTTTGATAAGTCAGAGTAATATTGACATGTTTTATCTTCTTTAATATCATGATGATCTTCTTTATTCTATTCATATGATAATGATAATAAAATATACAATTGGTTTTATTTTATTCAGCAAAATTCTATCCAGCAATCTAGTAGATTGTATTTTATATGAATTCTCGTTTGAATAATAATGTGTTATTCTTCCTTCCAACCAATTCAGCTTTTCCATTCTTTGTTACATACACTTTAACTTTTTCACCAATTACCATAATATACATCTTATATCTTCTTCTTTTACATCAACATATCTTTTCTTTTCACTTTCTACACATATTTCATATCTAAATATAAAATATATATTATATTAAAATATACTTGTTGTTTTCTTTATCTATACTCTTTATTATTCCTGGAATCCAATCATATCTATTTCTCATTACAACCACATCTCCTATTTTATATTTACTTTTTATTCTTCTTATATTCTCTGGCTTTGACTAAATGTATTTTGATTGTTGATAATAGCTAACATAAATACTCATTTCATTCTCTCATCATATTTAATTATTTTAACTTTCTTCCATACTCCAAATATATTTGCTTCTACTAATTCACCTTCTTTGTATATTTCTACTTCTTCCTTTACTATTTTTCTTATTCTATCTTTTCCTACAGATTCCATTCTTCCATTCAACAACACTTTATATTCATTCTTTACAGTATCCCAACCCACAATTTTTGTTTTTATCCATTCTGGATTTGTATTATCTTTTATATTTACTTCTACTTCTTCTTTAACATAATATTTTACATCATTACTCATTTTTCTTATCAGATTTGAAGGGAAACATTTGGAGTTATTACTGCCATATTCTAATAAATATTCATCTTTTTCTGAATTGAAATCTTTTACTTTTGCTTTCTCTCCATCCATTCTTTTCCTATGTAATTCATATAAACTTCAACTTCTTCATTGATTTTATATAATTGTTGAACAATTCTTCTCATTATATCTTCAGATTTAATAGAACGAGTACAATCATCAAATATTATATAATAATCATCACTTTCATAATTACAACTTTTTATTTTTCCTATTTTCTTTTTTATCTCTCCATGCAAAATTTATATTCACCTCTACTTCTTGTCCTAATTGATACAAATGCTTTTCTTGTTGTTCATATTTTTCTCCTCTTCTTCTTTTTTCTCTTCTTCTTTTGTTCTTTTCTTTCTCTTCTCTGTTAATTTTCTCACATTTTCTGGTTTTATTCCATATCTTATCACACTTCCAATTTTCAAACTAAATTCATTCTTTTCATTATCATATTCATTTACAACAGCTTTAATCCATTGTTCTTTTCCTTTAAACATCAATAAAACTTCCACTTCTTCTCCTATAAAATATTCTATAATATCTTCATTCTTTTCTTCTTCTTTTGCTTCATCATCAAATGGTTGTGATTCTATATACACCTCTTCTATTTTATCTTCACTTACTATTCTTACAGTTGGACCATCTCTTTCATCAATATATTTTATTTTATATTCTTTTATTCCATTCTCCTATTTCTTTATCAACATAATCTCGTGTTAGAGTTGGATAATAATTTTCATGTTTTATTACTTTTCTTTTTCTATCATTATCCAATTTTCTCATTTTATCAGCTTTTACACCAAATCTTATAAAACAACCAAATTCATCTTTCTCACAATCATAATCATGAATTTTTGTTTTTATCCATTCTCCTCTTCCTTCATATACAATATAAACCTCTACTTCTTCTCCTAGTGAGTAATCTTTCATTTTTTGATCAATGCTCTTCTTTATCGATTCTTTTAATGTAATTTTATTTGAATTATTTTTTATTTATTTTTTGAAATTGTTATTTAGCCTGTATATTTGTAATAAGTAAAACTCACTATTCAAGCTTTTCTCAAACACAATTTTTAATTCTCTTTTATCTTAATGTAATTGTATTTATTACACTCTAATTCAACAATTATTAAATATTACTATTAATTATTTAAGTTAAGTTAATATTTATTACAAAATATATCAAACTCGATTATAACAACAAATTTCACTATCTTGACATAACATTGAACCTTCCATTACATCTCCTACCTCACATCTTATACAACTAGAAGAACCAATTGAACTATAACTATTATTAGCACATTTAATTGGCTCATTCGTTTCTTCAGGACAATAATAACCTGCAGGACATAAACCACTACATTCACTATCACTCAATCCATTTTCATTTCCATATCTACCACTTTCACATTTATATTTTTTACCTCCAAAACAATAATTGCCTTTTTCACATATTCTTATTTCATCTCTTATCTCTTCATATTCATCATAATCTTCACCATCTATTGAACTACTACTATCCCCAACAGTAGTTGCACTATTACTATCACTTGTATTTAATAAGTTTGAATTAACATTTACTGTATAATATCCACTTCCACATTTCAATCTATTACTACTTCCTTCTGGACAATAATATTCAATACTTCCACATCTTATAAAATCATCAATTGTTCCATTTAAACAATAATAACCAGCTGGACATAAACCACTACATTTTTGATCACTTAAACCAGTAGCATTTCCATATCGACCACTTTCACAAATAGATTTTCTTCCGTTTACACACCAATGGCCTTTCTCGCATATTTTATATGTATATTGAGTTGTTTTACTATTTCCAACTCCATAATAACCAGCTGGGATTTTCAATGGGATATAACTACCACTTGGACAGTATAATGATTCATCTCCACATTCATTTTCTTCGCTATTTGTTGAACCTTCATTGCAATAATATCCACTATGGCAACTTCCACTACAACTACTCACACTTTCATTATATCCATCTCCATAATAACCTCTTTTACACTTATATCTTAATCCATTTTTACAATAATAACCTGGTTCACAGTTATAATATTTACTCTTCAATAATTCATCTTCTAATTCATCACTATAACTTCCAACTGGAACTGTTAATGGTCTAGAACTACCTGAAGGACAATATAAATTCACATTTCCACATTTATATTCATTATTCACTATACTTCCATTTAAACAATAATATCCTTCTTTACATAATCCACTACATTCACCGTTGATTAATCCTTTTGAATTGCCATAATAACCTCCAAAACATAAATATCTAATACCATCTATACAATAATGACCAACTTCACATTGTTCTATTGAATCTCTTATACTAAAATCACCACAATTCGAAGAGTTATCGTTTCTCTTTATATCACAATCCCATTCTTTATCATTGTATGTATTCTTACTATAATATCCAATTGGTACATCTAATGGAAGAATAGAACCTTCTGGGCAATATTTATTAACATCATTACATTTTAATGGAATTATTGTACCTTCTGGACAATAATATCCACTTGGACAAATACCACTACATTCTTTAGTATATAAGCCACTTTCATTACCATATCTACCACTTGGACATATATATTTATCACCATTTATACAATAATAACCTAATGGACATATTGATATATTAGTTTTAGTTGCTACATTATTCCCTCCATAACCATAATATCCTTTCATTATTTCCATTGGCTTTATCATTCCATCATATGGACAGTATAAATTACTTCTTCCACATTCTATACTGTTATTAAATACTGAACCATCATCAGGACAATAATATCCTTTAGAACATAATCCACTACAATTTCTTGAAGACAAACCTCTAGTCAAGCCATAACTACCTTTTGGACATATGTATTTAGTACCATTGATACAGTAGTGACCTTCTTCACATAGTCGAACATCTGATCGAGTCATTGAATCACCACCAACTGTATAATAACCAGGTTCAGCTACAATATGTTTAACTATTTAAGAATATTAATTTAAATATAATTATAAATTATACAACTTCCTGATGGACAATATCCTCTATTCTCTCCAATCATTTCATTCATATTCTCATCAAAACTATAACCACATTCTATTGGATTAATTGTAGCTGTTGTATTACATATATATCCTTCTGGGCATTTTCCACTACAATATGGTGAAGATAATCCTTCTTCATTTCCATAATAACCAATTGGACATTCTATACTTCGACCATCAATACAATAATAACCTTTACTACATATTCTTTCATTACTACGTGTATATTCGTCATTTCCATATGTATAATAACCAGGTTTAACGTTTAGTGGATAAGATGATGATTTTGGACAATAAACTGTATTATTTCCACATTTATTCATTGTATTTATTATACTGCCTTCAGGACAGTAATATCCAGCTTCACAATCTCCACTACATTCAACGGAACCTTCTTTATCATTATATTTTCCACTTGGACATATATATTTTACACCATTTATACAGTAATAACCAATTGGACAAATTGCTTTGTTTGTTTGATGTTTTTCATCTTTTCCACCATATCCATAATATCCTTTTTCACTAAATATAATAAATTATTATTATAAATAAATAAATATATATATATATATACATTGGCAATGGTCTAATACTTCCTTTTGGACAATACACATTACTATCACCACAAACATTTTCATTTGAATATTTTGTACCAACATCACAATAATATCCTTCTGGACATATTCCACTGCATAACGGAGAAGATAAACCTCTTTTATCACCATAAGTACCACCAGGACATAATGATTTCATTCCATCCATACAATAGGATCCTTCTGGACATATTTCTTGTGATGAGAAGGTTGTAGTTGAGTTACCTATTCCATAATAACCTAATGATATTTTGATAGGTGCACTTGAACCTTTTGGACAATAATAGCTTGATGAACCACAAGGATTAGAGAATGGATCAACTGTTCCTTCTGGGCAATAATAACCCTCAGGACATATTCCCGAACATTTTGGATTATCTAATGCTGATGTTAATCCATATGTTGCACCTAGGACAAGGTTTTCTTAATTTCATTTTCACAATAATATCCTGGTTCACATGTCCTATATCCAGAACATTCATTGAATGGTTCATTTTCCACTTTATAACTGCCAGTAGAACAGGTGTTTATTGATTGAGAATCTATTCACATATAATTATACTATTTAATACTATATGCATATATAGAGACTAAATATGTAAAAATATAAAATTATGAATCTCATTCTATAACCAGATCAACGGATTTAAAAAATAAAATATGTTTGAGTAATCAAGCTTTTCAAAAAATAATCTTCTCTTTTTCTCTTGAGCAGTAAATAATCTTTTAGTTTATTGAGTGAAATAATTAATGTCACGTAGAGATCAACACACTTTATATATTTGCGGTTTGGATTCAGATGTAACAGAAGAAAAGTTACACAACTTTCTTCGAGATTTAGAAGGATACATTGAGGTACGATTAAGAAAAGATAAAATGGGAAGGTATTCATTATTTTATTTAATTATAGAAATATTGCCTTTGCTGATTTCAAAACAGAAGACTTGGTATTAAAAGCACAAGATGAAATATCAGGTAAAAAATTAGATCCAGAATCCTCTTCAGTAATCTATATCCTTTAAACAAACATATCTGTTATAATAAACATTTCTTAACTTTATGTATCAGCTTCATTACATCAACAAAAGAAGAGATCTGCATCAGCTGCAGGTTTATCACAACCAGTCAATCAAAGACCTCCACAACCATTCCCTAACTATGATATGAATGCATATTCCTACATGCCACCTCAGGTATGAATATATTATATATATATGACTTTTATTT
The DNA here is from genome assembly GCA_002245135.1 of Proteromonas lacertae. NCBI lineage: Eukaryota > Bigyra > Opalinata > Proteromonadidae > Proteromonas > Proteromonas lacertae. The sequence goes on along the minus strand of NGBS01000305.1, from coordinate 149,378 downwards.
TTAACTATTCTTAATACTTTTTCTAATTCTCTATTCTTATCTATCTATAGCCTTCTTATATGCTTCCTCCAAACGCTCGTAAAACTCTCTATGTCGAAAATATTCCAACGGATGCTAATGAAAGAGAAGTCTCACGTATTTCTATTACTTTTCTATTTTTTTTCACACTCATTTTCTATACAACACAATGTATTAATTCTTATAAAAATAGATATATTCAGACCATATCCAGGTTTTATACGTGTTAGGTTAATTCCAAAAGAATCAAATGATAAGAAATTTTACTTATGTTTTGTAGATTTTGACAATGAGTATAATTCGACTAAAGCTTTGAATGGATTGAATGGATATATATTTGATATAAAAACAGGACATACAATTTCTATACAATATGCTAGAGGGACAAATAAATAAATTTAATAACATAGTTTATATAACATTGATATTTTTCTGTGTTTCTGTATGTTGCTAATTAATAGTTACTGAGATAACTGGTTTTAAAAGATGAGAAGATTCAAGCCAAGCTTAGTAAAGAAAAAACAGACACAACCACCGCGTATAGTTCCTCAATTAAATAATCTACCTGCTCTTGTTATAGAAACAATCTTCGATTTCCTAGATAAGAAAGTATGACTTCAAAATATTAAGATCTAGGCATTAAACAACGTCTGTTACGTATTCTCAGCTTCTAAATCTTGTGTATTCTCTGATTATACATGTAAGTAATTTCATATGTAATTCTATTTAGGGAGGAGTTTATTAGTGAAAAATCAAATAAATCAGAGATATGCTAATCCTAAAGCTGCTCTATATAATTATTTCCATAAGAAGATGATAAAGAAAAAGAAAAAGGTGAGTGATATATTCACTTTTGATGCTTATGCAAGATACAAGAAGATTATCGAAAGATTTGACTTAGCCTTTCATTTTTTTGTGAATAGTGATAGATATCATATAACTACACCAATATTTAATGAAGAATCACTAGTATAATCAATGTATATATACATCTATAGCAATTCAAATTAATGTTACCAATTGAACCATTTAATTTAAGATCACTTTACAAAATAACATTAATATTATCAAGTGATTATTTTCAGACAAGTTATGAATTAGCAATATTCACTAGAACACATCAAAATTTAAAATCATTTCCAGTATATGATCCAGAAAATCCTGTAACGTATTAATTTTCTATTATTTATTTGAGGATTTAGATCATTTTATGAATTGCCATTTTATTCACATCCTAATTCATATGGGTTGTATGGATTATATGAACCTGATGTAATATGTTATTGTTTGTTTGTTATTAATTATCTTGATATTATAAAGACATTTGATCCAGCAGTAATTGTATATTTGTTTTAATTCATTTCATTGTTTTTATTTAAATAGGAAATTCCACATCCACTTGTATTAGCAATTCAAAATGATTTATTTGATGTAACATTAACCATGAGAACTGCTAAAAATGTCTATTATCATATCATCATGCCTTCTAAAAAGTTTATAAGAGAAGGAGGTGTTTATAGAATGTCATTAATTGAAGATGGATATGATTATTCAGATATGAGAAATAAACTAAATTTCACTTATCAAAGTTCATTAGAAAGAGGAAGAATAAGAAATTACACCTTAATTGATTTTATTGTAATATCTGGTTATTCTAATGCTTTATTGACTTACATATCTCATGGAATGAAGTTTGTTGGTAATAGAGGTTATTATGAATCATCAATGGATGGAATGAGTGAAAGATTGATTGGTGTAATTGAATATGAGAATTGGATATTAAGAGTATATAATATATATTGTTATGTATTGTATTTATAGATAGTAGTAAGGGTTAATGAAAGTGATTTGTATATTAGTGAAGCTGATTTGATTTTTAGATAAAGGATATATAATATATTTAATTATAATTTGTATTTTTGTATTTTTATAAGAAAAAAAGAAAAACAACATAAAATGAATAAGTTAATCACATATTTATTATTATTATTATTATTATATTACAGATTTTAATTATCACGAATTTGATTTAAAATGTTTATGATTATGACTATTACTGCTATCAATACTATTCTTTCTTTTAACACTTTCTATTTTCATCATTTTATTATTCTTCTGTTGCTGTTGAATAAGCTTTTCTAATTTAATTTGATATTCATGTAAAGGACGAATCTGACTTAACAGTGAAGATAAATCCATCAGCTTTACATTCGTAAAAAACTCAAAATTTAAACATTGCGTGATAGAAGCTCTTTTTGCTGGATTAAAGTGTAAAAGTGATTTTATCAATTGTTTTGCATCATTTGGCATTCGTTTAATATCATCAAAGAATTTATTAATATTAGACCAATTGTAATCTCCATTCTTTGATATAGTTACAATTAAAATTAAAGAAATATAATTCAAATATACATAAATATATATATATTTATAAATATGCAAGTTAAAAATGATATGTTTTCCTAAGATTTCAGTTATATATTTATATTGTGCTTGTGATCTATTCTCTTTTGCTGTACATGGAAATAATGTTTTACCAGTATAAAGTTCAGCAATTGTTACACTATATAATAATTATATAATAATATATATATATATATATACCCAATTGACCAACAATCACAATAAGTAGTTGGTTTAATATAATTCTTCAACATTCTTTCACTTTCCTCTTTTGATATTACTATATGTTTTTCTTTATTTTGTTTGATTTGCATTCTAATTATTTCATTTCTTAATATCTCTGGAGGTCTGTACCATTGAGTATAAAGCGGTAAATAATATCTTCGATTTTGTTTAAATGTATTGCCAAAGTCAGTAAGATAAGGATTTCCATCTTTATCCAGCAAAATATTACTCGCTATATTATTATAAATAGAATAAATGAATATACGTTTTATATCACCATGTATTAATTCATTTGCATGTAGTTGTTGTAGTGCTAAAAATAACTTATAAATTATAAATCGTTTTTGTGATTCTGTTAGTAGTAGAAGCGTTGTGTTTATTGATAATGGTTGAAGTGTAGGTGAAGAAGGAAGTGATGGAGGTTGTTGTTGTTGTTGTTGTTGTTGTTTTGGTGAATTTAATACAGAAAATTGTGTTGAAGATGTGGTTGATTTTATTGACGAATTAGTGTTTGTTTTATTATTATTATTGTTGTTGTTAATTATTACAAATGATTTTGGATTTTTACTTCTTATTTCATGAATTAAACTGGTTAAATCATATGGATAGTGAATTGAATTAAGGATTGATAACTGTTGACTTTATAATATATATTAAAAAAAGATATATAATCCATAACTATTGCTATTTGATTTATTCCTTGATTGTCTTATAAATGTTAAAAATATAATTATAATTAGAGTTATAAGAGAAAGAGAAAGAGAAAGAGAGAAATAATAAAGTATTATGCAATAGATGTTATACCATTGTAAGAAAAGATAGAAATAAAGATAAGAATCTATTTATATTCTCACCTTTTTTTACAGTGATATTTTCTAAATGTATAACTGATGGAACATTGAGACGTTGAATTTTCAGTAAAGTAGATATTTCATGAAGTGCTTTGCTTGAAAACTGAGAAATTAGATAATGTGATAGATTTACTCTATTCTCTCCATCTTTTATTTGCTTAATTGCCAATTTCTTTTGTGAAACAGGGTCTTGAGCTAAATAAATAATTCTAGAAGAGAAATCTACAAAAAAACGAATACGATGAAGGTGTTTCACCAACGATTGATACTGTCAAGTAGTTATTCATTTTTGTGGAATTCGGAAGACAAAAATGTTTGAGTTCCTCATCATTCATAAAAATGAATAATTAATCGTTTTCAGCGAAAAAACACCCTAAAATTTTTAAAAAGTGTATTTTCTTATTCTGTGTATAATATTTTAGTTTAATAATAATATAAAAATATCTATGTGCAATCAATCCATGATTACTAAGAATATTAATATACAAATACTGTAAATTAGAGAAATCAATAAATAGAGTACATTAGTTGATTTTCTTTTAAATTTCAAATAATTATCTTTCCACATATCTGATAGTAACTATTAATTACGAAAAACATAAATAATGCTGACTGACACTATTCATACTAATATTCCTATGCTATAGGGTATCTATTTATAGAATTACTTTATTTTTATAATGGACAATATCGAAATAGCTCAAGTATAAAGCTTTTTAAATTTTTGGTGCGAGTTTTCGCGACCAGATTTCCGTTTTATAAAACTGTTTTTTTTCTAATATGTCATCGCCAAGCGGAACAAAGACAAAAAAGGATGAAAAACTAGAAACTCAAACTCGTTTATACTCTCCATTGCATGATCCCAATGATATTGAAGCCAAAAGAAAGAAATATTTTGAAGAGTCTACTAGAGATAGATTACACGAATATGGTTTGATAGAAGGCACGCCTCCATTATGTATTTCTGATCCATATGAAGATCCTGATATTTTGAGTATATTATTGTATTTTACTCATTAGACTTGAAAAATCCAAGATATAATGGTACACAATTTGCCACTGCTCATGAAAAGAGTGGAAGAGATGGTTTATTCAGTCAACCTAAACCAACTTTTGTAGATTGTAAATATGCAGATGTTACAGCTGCTCTAAAACAGCGTAAGAAAGAATTAGATGCTGGCACAAAAACTCTAGAACATCCGAAAGAGTGGGAACCATCAGGAGTTACAAGATTGCCAGAAAAAGATGTGTTCTTATTAGTAGCAGATGCTGATGCACCAAATGATGTAATAAAAACATTGAGAGAAACAAAACTCAATTCAGAATCACAGAGATTAAAAAATTTGCACGATGATCCTCCAGTGACACTTCCAAATCCCAAAGACCAACCCTCCAAAGAAAGGAGGATTTGGTTATGCACAAATAGGTTTATCTCCTTATCCAGAACACTTACCTGACCCAATGACTAAAGAATCAAGTTGTAGAGGTATAGGAGGTGAAATTATAGGTGGACCATTTTATACTAAAACATCACACAAATGGAAAGAAACATTTTCATCTATACCAGATACTTATGGTTATAAATCGGATTTTAAACCCAAACCTGCTCCACCAAAAGTAGAGCCTAGATTTGGTCCTTGGTACACTAGCCATCCACCAAAGAAAGGTAATAACGGATATCCTGATATAGGCTTAAGTCATTATCCAGAACATTTCAGTGGTGTTACTAAGCCATTACCACCAGGTAAAAAGATAGAAACAGCGTGGAAGACACCTGGAATACCTTTAACAAAACCATGTCCTTCTATTGCTTTAACTAGAATTAATATTGCTGCTAGAAGAAGGTAAAAAGAATAATAAGATAATAATGGATGTGAATTTTTTTTGTAATTTATATATATTATTTAATTATGTGTTTATTTAGGTGTATTAACAACAAATTACAATAATACAAGATATAAATTACACATTATTCTTTAGTACGAGATTGTTGTTCCATTTTACTAAACCTAGCAACACCTTTTATTCCAGCATTTCATAGCATAATTAGTTAAACTTCCATTTAACAATAGTTTTGTTGCAGTTTGAATAATTTCAGCATTGACTTTATCTGAATGGTTTCTTTTACATATTTTGGTTGATTCAACACAGAAACGATTTACTAAAGCGTTAATGATTGTATTTAAATATTCTACAGAGTCCTTACTCATTGTAAGATCCTGGTGAAGATATTTTAATGTTTTATAGATTGATTTGTGAAAACTCACACCATTTTGAACCAATTTATTAGCAGGAGTAATAATTTTAGTAACTCTCTTTTTTGCATTCCTTGAAGGAGTTGGACTCTTTGCCATTTGATTTATAGAGTGATTTTATAAAGTTTGGTTTTCAAAAATTTTACCAAAAAGAATCACCCATTTTCACTTATTTTTTTGAAATGTCAAATTCCAAAGTGTGTGAATCTTATAAAATTCCAGAATGGGCAGAGGTACCACAACACAATTTCAATTTGGATGTGTTGAAAAATGGTGTGATAATCAAGAATATTGATTTAACTACACAGGATCATTACATTTTAGGTATTTTTAAATTGTCATATACATTTGAATAGGAAGAAAAGAACCAATGTGTGATATTGTTTTAGAACATCCTTCAATTTCAAGACAACATGCAATAATACAGTTTGGTAAAAACGATACAGTTGCACTAATTGATCTGGGAAGTACACATGGAACAAAAGTCAACAAACAATCAATTCCTAAAAACAAATTCCACACATTACATGTAGGAGATGTAATAAAATTTGCAGAATCTACCAGATTATACGTCTTAAATGGTCCAGAAGAATTAAAACCAGAAGAATACGATAGTGAGAATTTGAGGAAATTTAGAGCAGAAGCAAAAGAAAGAGAGAAACAACGACTTAAAGAATTTGAAGAATTGAAGAAGAAGGGATTAGAAGATGAAGAAGCAAGAAGAGAATTAACTGTATATATTTTATATTTATATTTGTATTTATATAAATAGAGAATTAAAAAGTCATTAACAGGAACAGATGAAGATGTATTAAAGAATTTATCAAAATATAAAAAAGTATATCACATTGTTGATGAAGGAGAAGAAGAAGAAGAAGAAATAGAAGGATCAGATAATTCAAAATCATCATCAAAAGATAAAGTGAATCAAGATTTATTATCAAAACAACAGCAGGAATTATATCCAAAGACTGGAACAATTAGAAAAACGAAAAGGAAAAATCGAAGAAAGAATAGCAAAATTGAATAAACAAAGTGAATTTGGATTTGAAGATATATCTGATAGACAAAAAAGATCAATAGAAAAAGATGAAAAAATGTTAGAAACTCTACAGGAGCAAATATCCAAAGTTCAGGAAGAAATCGAAAAATTAAATGATGAAGAAAAAACAACTCAAAAAGATGAAATATCTTCAGAATATTATAACGATGAGTTTGATGATGAAGATGAATATTTTGATAGAACATTAAAGGAAAAGAAAAAGAAACAAAAAATGAATGAAAATAAAGAAATATTGAATGAAAAGACAATATCTATAAAATTGAAAGATTTGAATAAAGAGATTATGACAATTAAAAGAAAGATTAAAGAAATTGATCTTGAAGAACAGATAGCTGTAAATACAATTATGATAATAATAATAATAGCGACAAATCAAATTCATTTGATCCATTAGATGCATACATGTCAAATAGTGTTAGTAAATTACATCAAAATGAAAAGAAAAAGTTAGAAAATCAATTGAATGAAATTGTCAAAGAACAAGACAAATATTATAAGATGTTGAAAGTGATAATTAGCACCGTTGATTTCTCTAATAGTGGAGATAATAATAAAAGTGATGATGAAATTATTCCAAAGGAAGTCTTAAAAGAAACTGAGAAATTGAAAGAGAATTTGAATAATCCTAATTTTATGAGTATAATGAGTGGTGGTAATGATTCAAATAATAATAAAAATAATAAAAATTCATTTAAAATGAAACCACCACTACCATCCACTTCCATCTATATCATCTTCTCAATCTGCAAAACCATTACAACAACAATTACAACACCAACAACAGTCCAAAAGCTACTTCATTCAAAATGAAAATGCCTCCTCCTGCTTTTAATGAGAGTGATTTAAATAAAGATGGTACTAATAATGGTAATTCAGTTAAATTAATGCCTCCACCACCTTCTATACCGAAATCGAATAAATCAACTTCAAAAACAACTTCAACAACAAAATCAAATGCTACAAAAAGATTAGTAAATCCAGTACTACAAGAATTATCAGAAAAAGAGCAAGAAAAGGAAGAGAGTGAAAAGAAGAAGAAGAAAATAGCAATTGATGAAGAGGATTGGAAACCACCTGAAGGACAGACAGGTGATGGTAAAACTGCATTAAATGATCTTTTAGGTTATTAGTTACTATTTTATTTGATGTTTTTGATGTTTTAGACATTTATTGAATATATATTCGTTTTTTTTCAAATCAATTTTGAATTATTTAGTTTTTCATAATGCCAGGACAGTTTTTATGTCATATGTGTGGTGTTATGATACCAAGCACTATCTATGCGACTAATGAAATGAATACTCCATTCAAAACGTATTATCTGTTTTTTCATTCAGTAGATATAATGAACCTGGATATTATGTTCGAGATAACGAGACCGAATTATCACAAGGAGAAAAGAATCAATACATTTTCATAGGATCTAAATGTTCAGATTGTGATATAACAGTGTGTATATCACCAGAATGCAGTGTATATTATACAAAAAGATACTGTATGGAATGTGCGAAGAAAAATAAAGATGAATTCCCAAACTGGTTTAATAAAGTAATTTAAAAAACATAATTTAAATAAATATATAAAATTATGTGTCTGTAGAATTAATAATCTTCAAACTAGACTGTAATTTCTCAGTGTATTTATGAATAGCAGTCACAATTTCATCATCTTCATTTTCTCTCAATTGAGTTTCAGAGGTTAAATCATTCTTTAATTTAGCCATATCATCTGTTATTAGTCTATTCATCTGTAAATCGGCTTTAGCTCTTCCTTTAGCATGTGCATCCAATGTGTTCCAAAGAGCAGATATTTTCTTTTCTCTTTCAGACTATTTCAATAAAAATAAATATATTGAAAAGATATTATACTTTTTCTCTTTCAAATCTTTCTTTTACATATTGTTCATGTGCTGCTAACCTTTCGTTCATTGCTGCTTCTTGCTTTCTTCTATATTCTTGTTCTTCTTCGAATTTCTTCTTGAATTCATTTAATTGCTCAACTAATTTTCTATTTGTTTCTGCTATTTCTGCCATTAATCGATCTCTATCTGCATGATAATCGTTTTCTATTTGATTTAATCTATCTAATGTAACTTGAACCTTGTCTTCTAGAGATTTTCTCATATTTGCTATTGCTTCCATTAGTTCTTCTCTTGTTAAATCTAATTCATTTGTTAATTTCTATTTTAATTATTATTACTAATTGAATACGGTTTTTATTGATTTATTCATTTCTATTCTTTTAGTTATTTCTGCATTTATTGTTGATTCTAATTTGCTCATTTCTTCTTTCATTGTGGCTATTTTATTTTCATCCCATTCTCTTTTTTGCTAAGTATTATATAAATATCGTTGTATACTCTTGTTCCAACTTCCATATCACCTTGAAACTGTTCAAAGGTGTTCATAATGTTGTTTAGTTTCTCAGTAAGTGTCTTCTTTTCTTCCATTTTAAATAAACGTTTTTTAAGGTAAAAAGTGGTAATAATTACATGTAATTTTATCACTTTTACTCTTTTTCACTTTTCTCTTGATATACTCATAGAATGCTGAGAACACTTATTAAGACTAATCCATTGTATAACAATTTTATTGGAATTAGTAATCAACAAACAGATAATTCAGCTCTTTCGTATAAATACCAAAGAATTGCTTATATTGTTTAAATTAGAATATATAAATGTGAAAAAGGGAAATTGGAATTTACTACTGCATTTGATGTTCAAGCAGGTTACCAAATGAGTTGTTTTAACTTTTGTCACTCTTACAATTTTAAAGATTATCTTGGATGTGGTTGTATTAGTTCAACTCAATCAAAGATCAGTATATTTCAACTCAATACAAAAACAAATCGTTTTCAAAATCAATCTGAAATAATAGATGTAAGGAAGATCAATACAATGTCATTTTCACCATCAGAAGTAGCAACACCTCAATTAGTATGTGGATATAACAAATCAAGAAATACAAAATCAATATCTTTATACGATTTACCCATTTTTAAAATCAAATCTCAATATCTGTTAAATGAAACAGTCAATACAGCTTTATGGTTAAATCCAAATATAATCTTAGCAGGAATAGTTAATAATATAAAACAAATTGATCTACGAGAACCAGAAACTCAATCTCATATCACAATACCATCAATCAATATAATTAATATTTCAACAAATCCAAATGATAATAATCAGTTTTTATGTTTATCTAATAATTATATAAAGTTATGGGATATTAGAAATCAATCAGAACCATCGTTTATCTATAAATTACCTGACAAATGTAAAATACCTGATGATAGTAAAGGTATATGGGATAATAATAATAATATATATATTGAAATGTTATATGATGATTCAATAAAGAAAAGAAAATTAATTTCAATTTATAATTCACAATATCCATCTGATGATCCATGGTTTAAATCTGATAAGAAATATAATTATATTGGATTTAATCTATTACCAAAAAGTAATAAATATGAAGGAATTACTTTGAATGAAAGTAAAGAATTGATAAAAATAAATATATTACCAAATAATCATTTTATTGCTTCACCAAATAATACTTTTACATATTTTACAGATAATAATCAGATGACTATAATTGAAGATGTAATTAATAATCCAATAAGAGATCCAAAATATTATAAATGTGATGTATATATTTATTATATATTTATATATTTATATGTTTTTTTTATAGATTGAATCTTGTGTTCAATACTTTAGAAAATATGAGCCAAAGAATGAACTGTTATTTTTCTGGACAATTGTGCAATCAATCGGTAATTATAACACTTCCAGTGATTTTTTCAGTATTAATTTTCATATTTTTATAAATATTTTATTTTAAAATAATAAATAGTTCCAAAGGAATATATGAATAATGGAATAATGCAAATAGTAAATGAAGAAACAAGTTGTACATTAACAGATTCATTATATCCACATTATTTCAGCAATAAAAGACAAACTTTATTGAAACTATTTCATTGGAAAGATTATAGTCATTTATTTGTTGATGAAAATCTTTCAGTATATTTTTTTGTAATTATTATTTATTTGAAATAGTTTTCTAGAACAATTGTATATACATATTTTAGTGATAATATCACATATGATGAAATTATTCCAATTATATTATCAAATAATACTGAAAGTATACTATATCTTTTAATAATTAGAATACAAATCATTTTATAATTCATTCGCTATTCTTCTTCCTTCAATAACGTCAGAATCTGTTAAATTATTCAAACAAATATATTCTTCCATTTTAGATGAATTACCATATATGAAATGGATTGTCGATTTATTACTATTAAAAGCACATAATGTAAAGTCATTAGATTTGACAATTTTTAACAAACTATTTGATGGAATTGTATAATATTAAAAATTATTTTTATTATTCATTCATTTTGTAGGATATTCCTATTACAGATAAATTGGCATTAGCTTGTTTATTGTTAGACACAAATAATATAAAAGAATATTTTCAAACAACCAGTACAACTTTATATGAAGAAAAAAGTGTAATGTATTTGATTCTGAATGGTTTAAATAATGAAACTATTAGTTATTTGCAGGAATATTTAGATAAAACAAATGATATACAGACAGTTGCTTTGATATCTTGTCAATATGAATATAATAGACAATTAGCTTCATTCATTGAAGAATATGAAGATATTTTGGATAGTATGGGTTATTGGTATGAGAGAACTGCATTTTATAGGGATAGAAGAAGAACTTCTCCAATGAAAGCAACAGATTTAGTGTATATTTACATTTATTATTAATTATAGACAAATTCTATGTTTTTCATGTGGAGCTCCATTAGAAATCAGTAGAGGAAGAGCAAATCAATCTTCAAGTTGTAAAACATGTGGAACTATCCTTCCAGAATGCTCAATTTGTGAAAAGAATCTTATATTGAAGAATAATCAATCTGGAGAGGATAGTGAATTGTGGTATTGGTGTCAGGAGTGTAGACATGGAGGACATGCTGATCATATTCTAAGTTGGTTCAGTAACCACAATGAATGCCCTATTGGCACTTGTCGTTGCAAATGTAATCTATTACAATAATTTTTGTATTTGTTAGATTTCTTGTTTTCATCTTATATTCAAAAATAAATCTCACAAAATAAAACCGCCATAATTTGATATCTCATGCAAGACTTGGTCAGAGGATTTAAAATTGGTGCCAGTAGATTTGGTGATACATTTGCTGCTCTTGATGTGAAGACCAACACGTTCAAAGTGATTAAGAACATATATCCACGAATGATTGCTCCAAAAGTATTTGAAACTGCTCAAACCGAAGTATTAATTCTTATTTGTTAATATAAAGCAATAGATTGAGAATTATAAGAAATTAAATCATCCAAATCTTGTCAAGGTGGATGATATCTTCCAATTCTCAAAGAATACAGTAGTAAAATCAGATTATTACCCATACAACAAGAAATTATCTGATATAATTGTTTCTAACAAAACATACGGAAATGACCTAGCTTTACACTGGTTCTATCAAATATTGGATGGTGTAAAATACCTTCATTCTAATGGAATCTTTCCAACACTTACATCAAGTGATATTTTAGTAAACGAAGATAATGAGTTAAGAATCAAAGAAACCATCACTCCCAAGTTAATATCTCAAACATTGAACGTATTAGATGTAAATCGTAGTACTTATACAGCTCCAGAATTACTAAATAACAGTAAAAACAACTTATTAAAAGAGAATAAATTATCAAGTTATTTCAGTGTAGGAATAATCGGATTTGAGTTATTTAACCATTACAAACCATTTAATAATGTATATGAGATGTGTTTATATGAAAATCGACCAGAAATGCTGCCTACAATAAATAGCAATATTGATGAAAATACTCAAAAATTAATCACTAACATGTTGTGTGTAACAAATCGTAGTAAAAGAATTGAGTTGATTGAAAAAGAAAATAATATCAAAAAGCCAATTATTCATATAGTTGGAAGTTCAATAAAAGCAACAACTAAGAATGACAGATTAGATGAAATTATCAATGGATATAGTAGTAAGAAAGTAATAAAAATCAATCCAGTAGAAGTAGTAGGAGATAAAAAGAATAGCAATAGAAATAATTTCACCACTAATCAATATCATATTTTTATAAATTTACTATCAAAACAAGTGAAATACGCTAAACCAGTAGAGATTGAGATATTATCAAAATTGAACTCATTACAATTGCAGGAATTATATATGAAAATTCTGAATGAGAAAAATAAAGAAATCAAGAAATTTACGTTGAATAATAACAATTTGAATTATTATTCCTGTAATTTGTTATTATTAATGTTACAAAAAATGCCAAATTTAGAAGAAATCAATTTAGAGAATAATGTGATAAATGAAGATGGTTGTGTTTATATAATCTCTAAATTGAAAGATATGAAGAGTTTGAAAGTAATTAATATGAATGGAAGTTGTTTAGATAAAGAAAGTGTGGAAGAGTTGAGTAAATTGAATTTACTGAAATTAGAGAAATGTGTAATAAGTGTAGTGAAAGATGAAAAAGTGCCAAATTTAGAGAATGAAGTGAAAGGAATGTTGAAGAAAGTGAAAGGATTAGAAGTGAAAATGGTTGATGAAGAATCAATACCAAAAGTAGGAAGAAAATCAACAAAGAATTGAAATATTGATATTACTTCTTGATATTATATAATAATTTTTGTTTTTGTTTTTCATTCCATTAACACAAACAATTTAGAAAAGAATTTTCAGTTTTTATTAAGGTTTTTTCATTTTCACTTTTCTAAAAAATGAATAGATTTTCAATAATACTTCATTTTAGTTTGTGTTGCTGTATTGACAAGCTTCACCATAATAACCATCAAAACATTTACAACTTCCATCTGAATAATCACATAAACCATGATTACTACAATCTCTATCTTTATCACCATTATTAGCTTCACTTGGACATTCTTTCAATGAACAATCAGCTCCTCTATAACCACTATCACATTTACATCCATAAACACTATTCGTGTTTTTATTTGCAGAATTATCACTACCTCCACCATAACCAGCATAACCAACTGCAGATGGAATTAAAACTTCAGTAAATACACATTTCCCATGATTATTACAGTTATTTGGACAATTCATCCTTTCACAAGCTGAACCAGTAAATCCATTATAACATTTACATACACCACTTTCTCTATCACATGTTCCAACACCACTACATTCCATATATTCATGATTACATGGCTTGCCATCATCTCCACATTCTCCAAACGTAATATCTTTTGTTACAGTATTTAGTATTCTTCTTCTTTCTTCTTCATTTTCTTCATCTTCTATTCCTTTCACTGTTTTAATAATACAATTTCCTTCTTTATCATAAGTAATACTACTAATAGCTGTTTGTATCTGTCTATTTCCATCAATATTGGGATTGAATGATACTGGATTTCCTATAACTAAATTCTTCTTCACTTTCTTCACTTCTTTTGGTTTAATTTCAAATTCATTATTGTTTAGAATTATTGTCCTTATAAACACTACTTTACTATCATCAGCCTTTTCTACAGTTAAATTTGGATTATCTAATTCATCATCACTTGCTTCAGTTTTAACACCAACAACTTTTCCATCTTCATTATTCTTCACAATAACAACTGCAGAAGAAATCTCCATCTCTTTCATTTCATTTTGTATTTCAGGTATAGAAGTATACATAGCAACTGCTAATTCTTTTGGATTTGATTTTTTTTCTTCATCAACACTTGGTGGTAATTTCACTGGACCTTCAGGTGTGGCTATTGGATTTAATTTTGAACCATCAGCTGGAACTGTTTCTGAATTCTTATCAATCTCTAAACTCAATGTTCCTTTACCATTTACACTGTAACTAAATACAAACGCACAATAATTATTATTTGCATCATTTCCACCTAATATTATCTCATTATTCTCTTCATTTAATAATCTTCTTCCATTATTACTACTCAAAAATCCCATATCTTCAAACACTTTAGCTGGAACTTTCCATTCTAATGAACATTTTGCATTTACACTTCCTTTCTTTCCATAACATTCATTCTCTACTTTTGGTTGATTATAATAGGATAAATCTTTTCTTACATTCTCTACTGTACATTTATAATCAGATGGATTATGATAATAATGAATATCTTCTTCTAAATCATCTTCATCAATATCACTTGATTTTCTTGGAACTTCAAAATCATAACGAATATAATATTTATTGGAATTTCCATTTACCAAACCTAATATATCACCTTTTCCTAAATACTTACCACTATTTAAGTCATTACATCTTATAGTTCCTCCAGCTTTATCTACTGAATAACTTCCTTCTACTTGATAAACTGTTTCATCTTTTCTTGTAACACCATGAGATTTATATATGTATTCTTCAATTGCTTTATTTCTTGAATTTAATCTGTAATATTTTAAATCAGTATTACTTATATCAATTGCATTTCCATTGAAATCTGCGATGGGATAACAAATATCAGTTTCTTTAGGAGCTGTTTTACTATCAGCAGCAATATTAAATATTAAATCACCTGGTTTATCTTTTGTTAAATCTTTGTCAGTCATTGCTGTTGATGTAAATACATATTCATTCACTTTTCCTTCATTATCACCAGTTTTTGAAACACATGCAAATTTCATTGTTTTTTCTTCCTCTATTGGAAAATCAGCTTCTTTAACATAAAAGGCAATTTCTTTCCATTCAATCCTGCAATTACCTACAGCACAATCAGCTCCTATTGTTGTTGGATTTATTAATGATAAATCATTATTTGCATCTCTTAAACTACATGATGTAGTTTTAACATCAGTAATACTAGAATCATATTTAATATAATAACTACCATCACTATCAACATATAATAATTCAGCAGTAATTGATGAATCACTTTTAGAGCAATCTAAAATTCCCATTTCATCATCAGCAATACTATAATCTAATCCATTCACTTTATATATTTTACTGTCTGTAGATATTGGTTCTGCAGTTGATTGAGTTTGTGCTGCTGTTCTATCAAAATAAGTGGGAATATAATATAGTTTCTGTTTAAACAAATCACTATTCTCAAAAACTAAACCTTTATTTCCATCAAAATTATACACTAAATAACACTCATAAGAAGATAAATCTACAGATGGTGTAATTGTAATAACTACATTATCTGGAATAGCAACAGTTGTACTACTAAGATCATTCAAACTACCTTCAGTAATCTCTTTAATAGTAATAGGTTCAGTAGTAGTAAAACAAGATATTGTCCATTTATCAGGTTTATTATTCATTACTTTATTAAAATAAAATCCAACATCACTCCAAGTAATAGTACATGTTTTACTAGCATCAGCTCCATCACATCCACTTGCTGTTCCTTCTCCTAAATACATTGACATATCATTATATTTGTATTTCAAATTACAATTATATTTAGTTTTATCATCTTCACTACATCCACTTCCATATTTCACATAATAATAATCATTTTCTTGTGATAGTATTTGTGCATCACATTTATATTCATTAGCATCATTAAAACACTCTAATGAACCACCTTCTTTTCCAACATCATACTTTATTCCACTTACTTTATATATTACAGATGAACCATCCACCAAAACAACCTTTGGAGTTGGTTGAGATGGTGATAAATGTTTTTTCTTCAAATCACTATCTTCTAATTTCAATTCTTTACCATCAAATGAACTTAATAAATAACAATTAAAATCTACAGTGATTGCAACATGATCTCCACTACTCTTAAATGTTATATCTCCTAATGATTTAGGTGTAAATGGTAAAGTTGGTGCAGGATCTACTGTTACAGGTAATTCTATTGATGTTTTATCATCATAGCAAACCATTTTCAATGAATCTAATGTTGATTTAAAGAAATTAAACTCTTGTAAATAATATCCCATATTTGACCACTTAAAAGTACATTCAGCATCTAAAGCACATTCAGTAGAAGGGATTGGGTTATACATTGATAAATCACTATACTCATATAGCAAATGACAATCATAATTAATTGTATTAGGAGTTGGACATTTACTTGTATCATATTTGATATAATAATAATCATTCTCTTTCAATAATATTTGAGAATCACACGCATATGTATTAGATTTATAACATTTCAATAATCCACCTTCTTTACCAACATCATATTTCATACCTTTTACTAGATAAGTACTATCTGCTGTAGACTGTTTAATGCTTGGTTTATCTGTCATAACTTCTTTAATGAAGTATTTATATAAATCACTTAACTTTAAATCAATTTCTTTACCATTTCCATCTAATAACAAATAACATATATCATCTTTAGTTGGTGTTTTTACATCTTCCAATGTATATACAATATTACCACTATCTGTAGATGTAACTTTAAATATATAAATTGATATTTCACTCTTTTCTGTAGTTTCTCCACATGCAAATTTTACTATTGAACCAACATCAGGTATTCCAGCTTTTAATGCATTATCAGCTATTCCAGTCCATGTTATTTTACCATCAGTTACTGGACTAGTTGGATAATAAAGTGTAAAATCATTATGTTGTAATGATATTTCACATCTATAATATGTTTCTGGAGTAGCTTCTTCAGTATATTTTATATATGTATAACCATCTACTTCATTTAATAAAATGGCTTTAACATTTCCATCTTTCTTATAACATTTCAAATCACTTCCTAGTTTTCCTCCTTTCAATGCATAATTATATACTTTAAATACCTTATTTGATGAATCAGCAACAGTATATGGTTTATCATTGTAGCTATTTTCATCCATATGATACATTTTATAAAAATCTGAATTTCCACTAAATAATGAATAACCATTTAATAAACTCATTAAATGACATTTTCCAGAAGCACCTACCAGTTTAAATTCAACATTACCTGAATTATATTCAGTATATTGATTATTACCAATTTTATCTTTAATTGTTCCTGTAAAAGGTGTAAATGTTTTAGAAGTATAATCTCCACATAGAAACTCATATTGTTTAGTTTCAGTCATTGTATCAAAGAAACCTAATTCCTGTAAAAAGTAACCATAATTAGCTAATTTCAAAACATCATTACTAATTGTTGCACTTGATGTAAACATTGATAAATCATGATATTGATATTGTAAATAACAATTATAATTCTCAGCTTTATCACTATCACTAAATTCCTTTCCATATTCAATATAATAATAATTTCCTTTCTTTAATAATACTGTTGCATCACACACTACTGAATAATCTTTATTATAACATTTCAATAATCCACCACTCTCACCAATATCATAACTTACTCCACTTACTTTATATATATTTCCATATAATTTCTCAACCTTTTGAGACGCTGATTTTTCAACCCATTCACTACTTGGTTTTGGTTCATTCAAATACTTCTTTCCTAAATCACTCAACATTGGATTATCTATTGGTTTATCATCTGTTGTAATAATTAAACCACAAATATAGCCAACTTTAACATCGCTACAAGTAAATGAAGAATCAGCATAACTACAGCTATATACTTTTAATCTATTTGTTTGTGGATTTACACATCCAACATTATAATCATGATCGCTTAATGTTTTTATATTATTCTCTTCTGTAAAATCAATTTTACCATCTTCTGTTACTTTCATTTGGAATAATAAACTTAAATCATTATATTCTTTGGTTACTTTACAATCATATAAGAATGGTTGAGGTGTAACAACTCCATCTTCATTATCAAATTCATATCTAATCAAATAGACATCAGTAACTTTACCCATCACATATGCTTTACCTAAATAATCATTGGATAATTTATTATAACATTTCAATTCACCAATACTATTGGTCATTTTTAAATTACCTAAATTCTTCACTTTATAAACTCTATAATCATTTATTATAGCAACAACAGTATTTCCATCTAATTGAGGGTATGGAGTAATAGAAGTTAAAGTAGGAAGATTAGTAATATCATTAACCAACATACATGTTTGACCAGATGGTTTTTCACTACCTGACTTTGTAAAAACAGCATCAATTACATTTTCATTTAATTCATATTTACTTTCATAATCAATTTCAGTTACAACACCATCAACAGGATTAACACAAGCAAATGTAACAGTAATGGTAATTGGTGCATCTACTGTAGGATCTGTTGATCCATAAAATCCCATATCAATTAACACTTTCTTCATTCCTTTCCATACAATATCATATTTCTCTTCAGGATTTTCACTAGTTGGCATTACTATTGGATTAAATAAAGCTAAATCAGTTAATTCAACAGCTTTATCATAAGTGTATTTGTCAGGGTTTGGTAATTCATTTCCCTTTAAGAAATCATAATAAATGTTATAAACACCTGAAAGTTTCTTATCTTCACCTAATAAAGTTGCTGTTCCTAATACAACTCCTTTACCATCTTTAACAGTCATTGTACCGATTGAATTAGTTAATACACTTGTTATTGAACTATCTAAAGTTGTTTTTACTTTATACACAACTCTATTACCATCTATCATTGTTCCAACATTCATTAATTTTGATAATTTATCAAAATCACTTGTACCATCTTTTGGTTTTGCACCTTTAAAATCTGATTGTAAATAACAAATATCACCAACTGATGGAACAGAATCAGCATCAGCTTTTATATTAAATATAATATCATTTTCTTTATCTTTAATTGAAGTAGTAAAATCATAATTCTTTTCTTCTTTGACATTATTAACACAAGTGAATGTAACTTCTTTAGTATCTGTTATTGCTGATGCAATTTTGGTTAAAATATCTTTATAATTGATCATTCTCATCTCACATTTAGCATCAGCTGCTTCAACTTTGGCTGTACATTTCTCAGATACTTTGATTGGATTAATCAATGATAAATCATTATATTTATAATACAATTCATATCTATAATTAGATGGATCTGGAATAACATTCATACCAATAAAATCATAATAAATGTAATAAATATTACTTTCATAAAGATAAACATCAGCTAAACCCAAATATTGATTATTATCTAATGAATAACATTTAAACTGACTTACTTTTTCAACTTTATTAGGATCTTCTTTAAATGAAACTTTATCACTCACTTTGAATAATCTTTTATTATCATTAATTACTAATGGATTTGAATCTAAGATGTAGGGAATTTTACCTATCATACTATCTTCTAATTCAACTTTACCATCAACCTTTCTTAATAAATAACAATAATCATTAGCTTTGGGTATTACTTTAGCATCTTTTGGTTTGAATATTATATCTTCAGATTCACTTGTTGTTTTAGCTGTAAATGGTATTGTTTCAATTGTATGAGTAATAGAACTTTTACAGGCAAAATTAACTTCAGTACCTTCTGTTATTGTAGATAATATTGACTTAAATCCTTTCCAAATAATATCACAATTATTAGCTGTACATTTTGAATCAATCTTTATTCCATTTAATACTGAAAAATCTGTTAATTCATTACCATTTAATAAAGTATAATCAGATGGAATAACAACATCATTCTCTATAAATTCATAAAAAACATAAACATAATCACTTTCTTTTCTTAATACTATTGCTTTACCTACATTTAAACCACTGCTAATATCATAACAATCATAACTACCAACTTTAGCATCAGCATTTGCAGTTATTTTTCCATCAACATTTATATTATTTATTTTATAGATATATCCATTTACACCATCAATAACTGTTGGTATTTTAGTTTTATCATCAACTAATGAAGGAAGTTTACTATATTCATTATCATTACATGTTTTATCATCACCATCAGCAATTACTCTACATTCTTCATCTCCTTTCAATTCAGGAGTTGGTGATGTAATTGTAAATTTTACATTTCCAATATTATTGAAATCATCATTCTTTACAATATCTAAGTCAAATGCATATACAGTATCTTTACAACAGAAATTTTTAGTAGTTTTACTTGGATTATAACCTGATTGTGCTAAATAATAATCAACTTTTGGCCATACCAATTCACAGCTAACTTCATCATTAGCACCTTTACTACAATTTGGTGTTGCTACTTCATACAATGAATAATCATTAAATGCTTGAATTACTGTATATTCATAATCACTTGGTGTATAGAAATTATTCATCACCTCAAATTCAAATCGAATAAATAAAGTAGTAGCTTTTTTTGCACTAGCACCACTAATTCCAAGTATTTTACAAGTTCCTAATTCCATTTCATCTTCTTTACTCTTCACACTCATTATTCCACCAACTGTACCTAAATAATCAAATACAGTTGAAAATGTAATTTGAAATTCTCTGGAATTGATCATTCTATAACTCTCTACTGTATAAACTGGAGTTTCAGCTAAATATCTACCACCAACTACACTATCAAATAACAACCTGCTGTAATAACTGACATTATCTTTCAATGATCTTAATAAACTGTTAGAAGATGATAATCTTCTTTTGTTTCCTATCAAATTACTATCTGAGGTTCTATCATTATATGGTTTCACTTGATGAACTCCATAACTAAAACCCATTGGACATACTCTTTGACCACAGTCACTTCCCATGTATAATGGTGCGCCATCAGCATCTTTGTCACAAGTACATACATTATCAGTGCATGTACCATGGGAATTACAGTTTCCTGGACAACTACACAGAATTAACTGGAAACTGGCTAAGAACAACAATAATAAATGAAGTCTATTCATTATTCTATTAAAAATATAAACATATATTGAATATAATAAAGAAAATTAGAAAAAAAAAAGAAATAGATCGACAAATTACAGCAAACGAACAAATCATTTACTAAATTAGGTTTATCATAATTAATATATTAATATTAGAGAGTTTCATAAATAATAACATACACTGTATTGAAATAATTTGAGATACGTTCAACAATACAACTGTGGTGTATTACACTGTATTAGTTATAAACAATGTGTCTTTTCAAATCACTTTATATTTGAGTTTATCATGCTCATATATACTCATTCCATTTTTATAAATCAAAAAAGTATAATCTCGAATCTTTGATACATCCTTATATTAACATTATTTCAATTGCATAATGATTTTGATGAAATATATAATAAATATTGGAGATATAAAGTTGATCACATATCAATTAAATACAAAAAACAAAAACGAAGAATGAAAAAACATAACTATTGGGTTATGAAAAATGAGTGAAAAATAACCCCAAATTTAAAAAACATTAATATATCAACAATTTCGATATATATTCTATCAATTATGTAATACAAATATATTGATTAGTTTAATATTTACTTTTCTTCATTAATTATATTATTCTTCTGTTCCTCCATTGGAGGTGGTTTTAATTTCACATATTCTCTATCATCAGGATTAGCACTAGGTGTCCATTCACATTTAAACAAATTACCAAACCTAAAATGTTGAATAACAGGAAATTTATGTAAAACTTCGGTTTCAAATATTGAATACATTCTAATCATAATCTTATCCCACTTAGGTAAATGACTTATTTCATTTAGAATAGGAGAATGTTCATAAAACTCTCCGATCTTCACTTTCTTAATAAACGCTATAGCATCGACGTATAAATAGTCATTACTGTATTTATTTAATATTTCATCTTTAAAAATTGAACCTGGTTCAATATCTTCATTATCTATATAACAAAAAATAAAAATAGAAAATATATATATATATATTATATACTCACTAATTGTGAAGCTCCAAAGAAGAAAACTAACATTTGATAATCATCTAAAGACCAAACACCATGTGTACCAGCTGCTTCTAACATATACGTCAATTGTATTCTTCTACATAGTGAAATATAACGAGTAAAAACTTTAGTCACAACAGCGGTTAAATCATCTTTTTTTATTATTTGTAATTTATATAAACCACAGAGAAATAAGATAAATGTACATTCATGACCTGTTCCGTAGTCTATTCTGGTTTGATTGCCAAAACTGTCATTTAAATAAGAACTTAATTCTATTGATGCTTTTTCAAATTCTGGTGGTAAAATATTTCTACATAATCCTTCACTTTTCTATTGTTATTATAATTAATAGTTGAATAAATACATCTACTAGCCTAGTTGCCCATATACGATAAGCTTTATTACCATATCTTTGAGGTTGTGTTAATGGAGGTATTTCATCTATCCACTTGTTTAATATTTCTAAAAGATCAAGAATTTTATAAATTATCTATTTATTTAACAATATAAAGTTATACTGGTGACATTAAGCATTCGCAGGAATTTTTCTTTTCTCTACATGCCTGTCCACACAATTTGACAAATGCTATTATATGCTTGTATGCCTAAAATATAACTGATAGAAATTTTACTTGCGATTCTAAGAACTCCTCTAAATCCTCTTTTGAAAATATAGCTCTCTTTGTTGGAATAAATTCAGTTGCTACATAACATTGGATTTGAAAATATACGAATATCTGACTCTTGAGCCATTTCTTTTCTAATCTATTTTGAATGATATTAACGGATTAATTTTTGATACACTTTGTTGTTTTTTAGGATTTCTATTCACAGAAAAACATTTAAATAAAATTATAGTTTTAAAAACATGTCTCGAAGGTTGGTCGATTATTTCATGGTTGTTGGAGTCAATCCTGACAGTATTTTCTTTTTGGTTCATTCGCTAGATCCTGATGTAACACCTGAAAATGTTGAGCCAGTTATAGTCGATAGATATCCTGAAAAAGACTGGGATGATACTGAAATGCCAGTTTCTATAGCTATGGTATAAAATCAAAAATAATTTTTAGTTTTGTGTTCCACTTGGAATGCAAATTGCCCCAATGACATTAGAACAAAGATCGCCAAACATCTTTTCATTCTCACTAACAGGAGGGTATAATAGATAATAAACTAATAATTTTATTATTATAGAGAAGGGTTACGTAGTTATGGTGTTGCACTTCAATATTATGAAACATACGGAAAGATAGAAGAAGAAGAAAAAGACAAACAATTATATGTTCCAAAATCATTCTGTATATTAAGTCATTTCCCCTTTTTCTCCTTCTTTTCTCATTTCTTAAGAGAAGTATATCGTAAATGTATAGAAGGAAATTCAGATGAAGCATTAACAGAAGATAGAAGTAGTGAAGTGACAATGTTTTTTTCTAATCTTAGAAGAGGTATTAATAAATTATATTCATATTTAAATAGCTTCTGTAAGAGTTGATCCTGAGTTATTGAAAGTATTAGAATCCAATCAACCAATAGATTTCCCTATTGAATGTAATATAGCCAATTTAATCAATGGAACACCACCAATATCACCAGGATGTTTAGTAAAAGTATTTTTATTTAATTATTTATTATGAAATAGTTTCCATTTGGACCTCGTACATTAGAGTTTATTTATCCACCAACATCTACATTTCCACTAATGGATGATGATTGTTTACTATATTATGTCGATGTTTAAGTTCAGAACATATTGTTCAAATATTCAGATTTCTATTACTTCAACAAAAGATATTATTTTATAGTAATCATGTTGATAAATTGACAATGTGTACTGAAGCTTTAATATCATTGTTATTTCCATTTCAATGGGTTTTATCGTATGTTCCATTATTGCCATTAGATTTAACTGAATGTTTAGATGTATTTATTATAATTTTTATTTATAGTCTCCAACTCCATATGTGATGGGTATTTCAACACAAGCATTAGATTATACCAAAGAAATCGACGATAGAGTTATTTTAGTTCATTTAGATATGGATGAAGTAAATATCCCAAAAGAATTAATGAAAAAACAACCAGACTTTCCATCATCATTATCCAAGAAATTACTTAATTCATTAAAATCAATTGTTCCAAAACCAGCTGTAAAAATAGTACATGAATCAGAAGATGGTAAATATTTAGTATATGATGTAACCTTTGGTCCAGGTCCATTAGGAACAGAATTAACCAATGATATGGGAATATTAGATGAAGGAGATACTGAAGAAAAGAACTTATTAGTTGTGAAAGGATTTAGAAGAGTGGATGAAGGTCAAATGAGTCAAGGTGAGAAGTGTGGTTGTATAAGAGTTGGAAGTATTGTAATTGGATTAAATAGTATTTTAAATATTATATTATTTATATATATATAGATAAAAGTGTTATTGAAAAACCACTTTCAGAGATATTGACAGATATAAAAACCTTACCAAGACCATTGATTATTCGATTTCAATATGGAATAAAACCAAAGAAAATATTCTCCAAATTATCAATGGATAGTCCATTAGAAGAAAATCCAATATTAAAAAGAAAGAATTCTATCGTTAAAGAAGATTCAAAGAAATTTAGTGAAAATATAGAAGGTAATAATTGGGTAGAAGAAATGAGATTTACATGTGTTGATTTTATAGCTAATTTATTAGGAAATTACCGAAAGTTTATACTTCCAGAAGTGGATGATTCTGCTTTACCATTTGATACAAAAGCATATTTAAGTTCATTGTCACATAGCGCAAAGAGTTTTATGAAAGTATTTTGTGAAACTCAAATGTTTTCTTGTTTTATTTCTGACCATTTGAATGATCCTCCTGATCCTTATTTAGCTATAATTCAACATATTATTGAAATTAATTGTGATGAAAGTGTAAAGAAGAGATATCAACAAAGTCTATCTCGTAGATTTTGGAATTTGAATGAATTTAAAGTGGAAGATATAAAGATTAAAGATATTGAGAATATCTATTCAACAGAAGATATTTCAAGACCAACTGGTGTATTTCCAAGATTTAATTACAAGTTATTCCAATGTATTACTTCAAGCAAGTTTGTTGAAAATGAATTTGTTTCTATAAGAAGACCAAGGCAAGTTTCAGGAAGTATATAATATATATATATATATATTAATCATTTTTATTATATTTATATTTTGATTAGCATTTGCAAATGATTTAATGATTGGCGATTCACATAGTCATATGATTCTATCTCCTTCTAATATTGGTAAAACAACAAAAGAAGTTAGTAGAAGACATGTAAAAGATCTAAATTCAAAGATGACTTTTAACAAGTTTAAATCTCTTTTCTCTAAAGATTCATCATCATCATCATCATCATCATCATCAAATCCAACACCAAAAATCACATCTTCTACAAGAGGAAGACATACATTGAAATCTGAAGCAGCAATTAAATCAAAAGATAGTGTAAGTGAAAAAGAGAAAATTGATAATAAAAACAATGAAATAAATGAAGATGCATTTCCTCCTCTACCTCCTACTAATAATAATTCTCTTCATTCTGATAATAATAATCCACCATCTAGTTTACCACCAAATATACCACCTCCACCACCTGTATTACAAGTTGGACCATCAGAAAAGAAATCTTTCTTAAAGGTTTGTTTAAGAAGAAATAGAATGTAGATAATTATTACATAATATATAAATATATAGGAATTTTGTAAGTTGTTATTTTGAAAGATATTCACTCATAATATGATAGTGTCATCAACTAAATCATCAGATTCAAGAAATAAAAGAAATTCTGAAACGAATATATTTTCATATTAAAATAAAAATGCTGAATTGCGTTATAGATGATGTTATATGTTTAATAATACCTTCTGTTGATAAAGTATTTTTAGCTGTTTAATTTATCTAGATAAAAGAAAGACTAGAAAAGAATAAAAGTGAAATAGATTTAGTTGTACAACATAAAAGTAATGTAACAATCATAAAAATCATTAACATAAATGGTGTAAAAGAAAAGAAAATATTAAAATTCCATGAGAATAACTCGTTGTTGATAAATTGTGCTATACCGCTTGTCTATCTTTCTAAAGCATTTCAGTTGGATGATTATTGTGAATATATAATATTGGAAAGAGAATATTATGTTTCAGATTTAGAGGAAGTTATTAAGAGTAAATCCTTGTCAAATGATGCTATTTGCGGAATATTGCGTGGAATATGTGATGTACTGATGATATTGAGTGAATATGATTAGTGATAAACAATTTGAAGAGTTCAAACATCATATATGAAGAAAGTGGTGATATAAAACTATGTGATTTATTCTTAAGTGAATTGAGAAAAGAAGATGAAATGAGAATATATGATATCTGCTTCAAAAGCCCTGAAGAATTGAATGGATATGAATGCAATGAGAAAAGTGTGATTTTGGTCAATTGGTTGTATATTATATGAGATAATAAACAAGAAATTACCATTTAATGAAGATGATAATATGATTAAAACTATGAGCAATATCATGAAATGTAAATACAGTTTAGATGTAGAATGTGATGAATTGATGAAAGAGATGATAAAAAGAATGTTGAAAGTGAAGAGTGAAGATAGATTGAATATGAAAGAGTTGAGAAAAGAAATGGTAAAAATGAGTGAAATAGTGAAAGATAATGAAGATAATTTAAAGATATGCGATGAAAGAAAGGAACTTTTATTCAATAATGATTGTTTAATTGTTATATTGCCAATAGTCTATCCAATGAAGTATTACCTTCATAGTGATAAATGTAAAGAAATTAGAGATATTTTGATACATTCATACAATAATAAACCAAATGAAAGAATGTTATCAATATTATTGATGATGAAATTACACAATAAAGATAAACTAATAAAAGATAAACTGAAATTTCAAATACATCACTTATGTAAAATAGGAAAAGAGTGTTATTTAGATGAGATAATATTTACAATAAAAACAGGTTTTGATAAAGAAATATTAGAAATTATTTCTGAATGTATTTGTATGTGTGAAGAAGGAATGAATTATTTCTTCAGAATATTAAAATTAATTAATCTAACAAAACTCAGATTTGGTATAATTATAATCCTTTTTAATAAATTAGATATTGATAGATTTAATGTACCAATCAGATTGCAGCCACAATTTGCATCATGTTTTAGTCAATTATCTAATATGCAAGAACTAGATTTATCATTTTGTCACCTTATTTCTACTTTTGTTGAATCATTTATTCAATCAATTCCATTAATGAAATTGAAATATATACATCTTCATTGTATTATTTTAATGTTATTTGAAAATAGATAATCCAATTGGTCCAAAAGCATTCAAATTATTACTTCCATATTTACATTTGTTAATCAATGATAAGAATGTATTGGATCTTTGTGAAATGAGCTTAAATGATGAATCTATGATATTATTATCAAAAGAGTTATACAAATATCCAAATATTAAGAAAATATCTATTGGGTGTAATAACAATATTCATTCCAATGGATTAAAAACCTTATTCTCCAAGTTTCCTATTTCTAGAATAGAATTGGAGATAAGTGGAAACAAAGAATTAATGATTGATAAAACCATACCAGTATTGTTGGAAAATATCTGTTGTGAATTATATTTGAGTGATTTAGAGATAGACGATTATATTCTCAAATCATTCGTTTCATCAAGGTTAAACATATTTGGAAAAATAGAAGAATTAGATTTGAGTAGTATATCTTCATGTTTTATATTTCATAGATAATAAACTTACTTATAAAAGTTTAAAACTATTAATTGATAATTTATCATCATTATCAAATCTTGAAATACTTCATTTATATGGAAATGAAATAGGAGATGAAGGAATGCAAATATTATCTCCACATTTGAAACTGTTATTATATCATGATGAGAAATATTATCCTAATCTAATGAATTGTTCAAGTATGATTATTTCTCTTTATCAGTAAATAGAAATGGGATTGTCTTCGACTGGATTAAAGTATTTAGTTGATAGTTTAAGTGGTTGGATAAAAGAAGACTTTTATTATTTCAATGAATATACAGATAATCCATATATGATAGTAGTAGATGTAAGCAATAATAATATTGATTCAATTGGAATAAAATACCTGATGAATTATCTTAATGAATATGATAGAACAGAAGAGTTATTCATCCATAGTATATTTTATTTATATTTTTATATGATAGACAATCCAATTGGTAATAATGGATTTAGATTGTTGTTGAACAATTTAAGTATTCTAATATATAATAATGTAATGAATTTGAGCAATATCTCAATAGATGATGAAAGTGTAATATTATTAACAAATATAATTGAAGGATGTTACAGAATAGTGTTAAATGGAAATAATATTAGATTGAATGGATTAAAATCAATTTGTTCAAAATCATTAGAAAAAGAAGAATATTCATTTATCGAAATGAAGAATTCATCATGGACAAATAAAGAATTGGAATATTATTTGAATTATTGTATTAAAAAGAAAAGAAGTTATTATTTTGATGATAAAAAATATGATTTTTCTAGTATTTAATACTAATTTACATTGTGATAGATTTGAATTTAATTGATTCTCACATTTCATATGTTAAACAGATTGATTATAGAAAACCTGATCTATCCAATAATAAAATCACTTGTAAAGGATTTAAAGAATTAATGGAATATTTACTAGACGATGTGAAATATATATCATTACATAACAATCCAATAGGAGATGAGGGAATAGAGATAATATGTAAAGACTTAGATAAATTTGTTGATTATTATCCTTTATCAATAGATCTTTCAAGTATTTTACACTTATAATCATTTTATTTGAATAGATATTGGAATGAGTGAAAGAGGATTAAAGATGTTAATAGAAGGATTAAAAAATCATCAACCATTAAAAAAGATTGATTTACTAGGAAATGAATTAAATGAAAGTGAATTAAGATTAATGAAAGAAAGCAAAGAAGTGTTTTATAGTCTACAAGAATTATCAATAACAGTGAAAGAAAATATAGACAAATCAGAATTGAAATCATTTTTAGAAACATTCTTAACAATTGAAATAATCAAATTGGATGGAATATCAGAAGATGAAAAGATAGAACTATCAAATGATTTTTCTAATATAAAATAGTATAAAGAAATATATTAATATAGACATTTTTATTCAATTACAATTGATTTAAACAACTTTTAACTCTGGACAACTTTTACATAACTCCATCAATACTTCATGACCTTTTGAGCCAATATCACAATCTAAAAAGAATATAATAATATACATATAATATACTCTCTAATCCAATGGTAGTAAGACTATTACTATTTCCTTCTAATATTCCATTTCTAATATATTCAATACCTTCTGTTGATAAGTTATTACATCTTAAAAATATTGTCTTAATACCTGGACAACATAACATCAATATTGTTGATAAATCTTCCATAGCTTTTGCACCTAAAGAAGTATCTATAAAAATAATAATATGAACAATATATTATTATATACTATCTAAATTCAATAATTTCAAATATGAACAATTATTCAAACCTTCACATAATCTCTTAAAACCTTCATTTCCAATTATATTTTCAGATAAATTCAAATTTACAATACAATTATTACTCTTGATAATATTAGCTAAAGAAATACAACTGATACTTGTTATTCCATTCTCTATAATAATAATAATAATAATTTAAACATAAAAATTATACTTGACATATTTAATGACTCTAAAGTATTACAACTCTCAACAAAACCACTTTCCATATCAATAATTCCTTTATCGCCAATTTCATTACCTTCAAGACTTAATGTAACTAATCCATTCCAACTAAGATGAAGACATTCACTGAATGATTTACCACATTCATTACTTAATCCACATCCTATAAACATAATAAACAATAAAGACATATATATCATACTATCTAACAATAAATGTTTCAATTTTGGATAACCTTCTTCTTTTACTACTTTAGCGAATTGTTTCATTGATTTATCTCCAATTCTATTACCTGATAAATCCATTAATTCTATTGATTTACAAAAACTAAAACACTTTACAAATTTCTCAATAAATGTGTCTGTTATTTGATTATCTATTTATAAATAATTACATTAATATAATAGTGATAAATACTTGCTAAATAAATATATTTCAAATTCTTTGTTCCATCCATCAATGCTTGAGTGAATTTGGCACAACATTTATCATTGATTACATTATTTTCTAATGATAAATAATTAATGAATTGTCCATGTTGACTTAAACTATCACTCAAATTAGCAACACCATCACTTCCCAGTCGATTATCTATACAATATTAATAATATAAATTCATAATAATATATATATATATACTATTTAGATTCAATTCAGTAATATAGAAATTGGAGTTAATAATTGAACCGACCGAAGATACACCAGTTGGAGTTATTCCGATTGTTACTTAATATCAATCGTGAAACTGTCTTTGGTAAAAATGATGCTAATAATGCTACGCCATTGTCTTGAATACTGTTTTCTAAATAATATTATTAACAATAATGAATTAATAAATAAATACTATTAATATTGAAATAAGTCAAACTTCCTGCACTTAAACTATCTTTCAATTGTTTAATACCAGTATTTTCAAGAGCATTTGAACTTATATTCAAATAATACAAATATCTACACTTATTTAAACCATCATGTATTACTTTACATCCATCACTTGTTATTGTATTTCCTTCAAGATTCAATTCCATTAAATTCATTCCACAAGTGTCTAAAATTGTACTGATACTTACAGCACCATTATCATCAATACTGTTTCTACTTAAATTCAATATTTCTAATTCTCTTCCACATACTTTTATACCATTTGCTATATTTACTAATCCATTACTGGTTATATTATTCCTATCTAAATTCAATACTTTAATAGATCCTTTATCTTCTGCTGATAATAACTGTTCAATACCAATTGCACCTTCATCTCCAATGTTATTCCAATATAAACTAATGGTGTGTAATGCCAAACAATTTACTAATCCTTCTGCTAAATATTTTACTCCTTCTCCTTCTATTCTATTTTCGTCAAGGTAAATTTCACGTAATGAACAAATACTCTTTGATAAACCATCACTTAGATCTTTAATACCTTGAGATGTGATATTATTCTCTATATAGAAAACAATTAAAATATATAAATATACGTTGTAGTGATAATACTTCTAAACTTGTTAATGAACTGTAAAAAATATCTCTAAAATTACTCATTCCCTGATCATTCAACATATTACAGTCAAAATTCAAAGTTTTAATATCAAAACATCTGTTTGTCATGGCTGGAGTAATGTAAAATACACCTTCACAACTAATTAGATTGTTTTTTACATTTAATATTTCCAGTGGAGAATTATCTTTACATTTGGATATAGCTTCGTTTAAGTAAAATAATCCATTTTCTGTGATTAAATTATCTTCCAAGTATAATTCTTTAATGTTATTCTTGATGAGGAATAGTGAAGCAATATGTTTCATTCCATCAGCATGAACCATGTTATCTATATATAATAGAATAGTTAAAAAAGGAGAAGTTTATACTTTCTAAATGAATAACTTCCAATTGTTTACAGTTTATTAATCCTTTCACCATTGTTTCTAATCCCAAATTTCCAATACAATTATTACTCAAATCAATAACAGATAAATGACCAGCTACAATCTGACAAAAACCTTCGAATTTATTCCAACCAGTATTTCCTACCTTACAATTACTTAATACTAATTTCTGAAGATTTGGAGATTTCATTAAACCATTACATAAGAATTCAAATCCATTATCACCAATTGGATTATCTATTGATATAATAATAATAATAATAATAAATATATTTGTACTTGATAAATCACATGTTTTCAAAGAATTACAATGTATTAATCCATCTACAATCAATTCCATACCTTCACCTCTTATACCATTAACTATATAATTAATAATAATTAATAAATAAAATACATGACAAATCCAAGTTTGTTAATAAAGAACCACCAAAAATAAGTGATTCATTTAAAAAGTTCAATTTATTACTTGTTATTGAATTATCTATAAAAATATAATAATAAATAAATATACGTGATAAATCAAGATCAACTAATGAATGATTATTCACTTTACAAGCTTGAAATAGGGAAAATAATCCATCACTAGTTAATAAAGTGTATTTCAAATGAATTGATAATAAATTAAAGTCTTTTTGACCAAATTGACCATATATTTTGCCTATTCCATCATCTCCAATTCCATTATTCTCTAAATTGATTTCTTGAAGATCAGAACATCGACTAAATACTTTACTCAACAAAGTCATTTCTGCAAGTGATAGATTACAATCTAAATAACAATAAAGTAGAAAATATTAAATACTTTTAAAACTAAGAAATGCAATATTATAAGCACCTTTCATCAAGCCTTCACAAATATAACCCATTCCTTCACCACTTAGATTATTATCTATTTAAAAAAAATAAAAACATTAAAAAAATGATAAATACTATCTAATACCAATGTTCTAATCTGAATACATCCTTTAATTAATGCTGGAGTAATTGCCTTCATACCAACAGGAGTTAATCGATTAGCAGCTAAATTCAAATATGAAATTCTTGTACCACCACTCTGAATACCTTCACTTATTAAAGCTAATCCTTCATCACCTATATTATTCCCTTCTAAATCTAAGAATTCAATAGATAAACATCCACCTTCAAATAACTCTTTAATACATTCAGCACCTCTTGTTCCAATGTGATTACCTTGAGCTGTATTTCCTCCTAAATCAATTGTGGTAATTCCTTTACATCCTTCTAATAAACCTTCTTTGATAGCTTCCATTCCTGAAGCATTTATACAATTATCTATACAAATAAATAAATAAAAATGATTTTTATAATTATAATTATATACTTCTTAATACTAAGACTCGTAACGATCTTAATGAATGTGAAAGTGCATTTTTAAATATAATCATTCCATCGTCACCCAATTTTGCATCTATTACATAATAATAATAATAAATACTTGAACAATTTAAATAACTACATCCACTCTTAACTGATGTATATTGATATATACTATTCCTTTCAACTGATTCTGTATCACTATTCAAATATACATAACTACAAGAAGGACAACCAACTGATATTGCATTTAATAAAGATGGAAGTAACTGTTTTGATATATTATTATCTATTTTATTTACATAAATAATAATAATTATTATTATTATTATATATACATTGTATAAATAATGTTTTCAAATTTGGTAAACCTCTGTAACACAAATCCACTACATATTCAAAGTTCTTTTTACATATTCCTGTATCATTTAACTTCAACTCTTTTACATCACTAAATAGTGTTATAACTGCCATTAAATTCTCAAATATCTCATTATTCATATGTATACCATTGAAATCTAATATTTTTACTTTATTTACAGGAATTGCTTGTTTAAATACCAAATCAACTCGATGATTACCCAATTGAAGGATTTGCTCTACAATAATATATATGATACAATATAATTATACTATTATTTAAATATGGATGATTCATTATAGTTTTCAATATATATCTCTGCTTTGGATCTTTTCTTAACAACATTTGTATAATTTCAGCAAACACATCATTTCCACATCCCAATAAAGCATCTTCTGGTGTAGGTTTGTTAATAACTGATTTGGCTTGAGCTGCGTCATTTTCTTCTGTAAATGGGGGAGATCCACACAAAATTTCGTATAATATACAACCTAAACTCCATAGATTGGATTTATGAGTGATTTCTTCACCTTCTTTGTACTTTTCAGGTGGTAAATAATAATTAATTTGCTTCTTCTTCTTCTTCTTTCCACTTCCACTACTATCACTCGAATTTTGTTTCTTCAAGTCGAAAAATTCTCTTGTTGGTGCATAATCACAGATAAATATATCATTATGAAGAACATATAGATTTTGAGTTGATAGAGCGGGATGAACAATGTGATTTTTATGTAAATAGTTTAAACCATCAGCTAATTCTATCATCCATTTCTTTATTGTCTCTTCTTCAATGTATTCTTTTTTATCAATCATACTTCTTAACGATACAGGGTAATATTTCATAACTATGCAGTATTTATCTTCAAATTTCATATGATTTACATATTCGACTAGACTATTGTGCTTTAATTTGCAAGCTGCTTTTAACTAATGATCATATCATAAAGAAAATCACTATATACTTGAGTTATTATTGTATTGGCAGCATCTGAATTAAATGGTAGATCAAATACTTTTATTGCAAATTCATCACCATTTCTTCTCTTAGCATGTAAAGTACGACCAAATGAACCACTATCAATCGCATCAAGGATTTCGTAATTACCAATCTATAAACAAAATATTATTGATATAGAAAATACTCTTTTTGGTAATTCTTCTTCAGGCATTAGTCAGAATTTTTAAAAAAATAAAATAAAACAGTTTTGAAACCCCTATATTTTATTTAACTTTGGACAATAATTAAACAAATGTTAGTAAAAACAATTGAAATGATTTAACAAAAGTAGTTATTTATAAACAAAAGTAGTAAAAACGAAAATAAAGAAAAGGTGTAAAATGAGAAAAATACAGCTTGAGATAAGCTTGAATAGAATTTTTTTTTATAAAGTCAAACACACCAGTATAAATATCACTGAACAGTTCAAATACTATAAGATTTGATAGAAAACATTAATTTCCATAAAAATAGATATATAAAACAGAAATGAATGATATTTTGGTAGGAGAAGAAGCAGAGGTGTTAATTTCTTCTGAAGGTAAAGAAAAATGGATAAAAACAGTAATTAGTGATTATGACAGTGAAAGAAATGAATATGGCTATTTGTTAGTACACAAGGTAGAGATTGGTAAAATTAGAAGATTGAATAGAAGAATAATAGAACATGATGATTATTATGTCAATAAAGCTGGATATTATGATGATAAAGAATTAGGAACAAAAGAGTACCAGATAAAGTATAGAGATGAAAGCGAAGGAGAAATAATAAAAATTGTGAATGAAAATAAAGTCGAAATTCTTTCACTTCAAACTGATAATGATTTAAAAAAACAAAGAAATATTGATGATATTAAATCCAAGATTAATGAATTTATGTATATATTCAATAAATACAATAATATGAATAAATAGATTAAAATTTAAACAAACTAATAGATCAATAGATTTAAGTAAATATGAAAAATTGATAAAAGAGAATAGAAATATAGAAGAATTGGTGAAAGGATTAGAAGAATTGGATTTAGA
The DNA here is from genome assembly GCA_002245135.1 of Proteromonas lacertae. Classification (NCBI taxonomy): domain Eukaryota; class Bigyra; order Opalinata; family Proteromonadidae; genus Proteromonas; species Proteromonas lacertae. The sequence goes on along the minus strand of NGBS01000305.1, from coordinate 113,370 downwards.
ATATACAAAATTTAAATCAACAGAATTATTAAAAATAGTTGAAGGTTTGTTTAATGCATATAAAGAATTATTAGATAATAATACTAAATTAAAATTAGAAGAATATAAAAAAGAAATAACAAAACAATCATTACATTATGCTGATTATGAAAAGATGAAGAATGAAGTTGAAGTATTCTTATGTGATTATTATTGTAATAGAATATTTGTGTTGATTTAAAGAATAATCCTTTATTCAACACAATTAAAACAAACAACTTATTAGAAACTACAATAAAAGCAGTAGGATGGAAGAAAGGTAGTATAGTATATGATAAGAGCAGAGATAGTTATGGAGTGGTTTTAAATCTAGATGAAAAAAAGAAACTGTATTGTTGTATTAGTTTATCTAATAGATATGAAATATATTCTTTTAAAACCAACACCATTCATGAAGGAATAGAAGAAAAACAGTTATTAAATCATGGAAACATTAAAAGAAAAGGAATAATCAATGGAATAAATGAAGATGGAAGTTATAATATTACTTATGAAAATGGTGAATATGATTTTAATGTGAAAGAAAAACTAATAAAACCTTCAAAAGATAAAGCAAATCAAAAAGTTGAAACAAATAATAAAATTGAAGGTAAAACAGTCAAAATAGGTGATTATTATGAATTAAAACAGTCAAATAATGTTGTAGTTCAAGTAATGAAAATTGGAATTAAAATGACTGATGGTATTAGTGCATATTATAATAATCAATATATCATAAATAACATTGTTTTTTCTGATTTAAAAGAGAGTAAATACATTCCTTCATTCAAAGGAAAATATAAAGTAATGGATGTAGTTGAAGTGATAGAAACAAAAGATAAAATTTCCTATCCTTGTTATGTAGTATATAGTGATAAAAAAGAAAAAGGAAAGATAATTGGATATAATGAAGAATATAATCTTCCAATAATAGATATTGAAAATGAAAAAAGGACGGATATAAAAGATGTAATATCTGAAAATCAGTATTTAGTAGGTGATAAAGTGTTATTTGTTGATGAAGTTAAAAATGAAAGGAACAAAATGAACAAAGGTGTGATAGAAAAAATTAATAATAATAAAGTATTTGTCAAATCAGATAATTCATCTGTCAAATTAGTCAATTATTCAGATATTCATCCTTATTTCAATGAGAAATATAATATATTAACTAAAGTGAATGTGTTTTTTGATGAAAGTTGTGTTTTACCAGGAATTATATTATCTTACAATAGAAATACAAATGATTATGATTTGTTATTACTGAATAAATACTTACTTCATGATATTCCTGATTATATGATTAGTTTATCAAAATTTAAAAAGAATGATAAAGTACTATACATCAAAAATGAAAAGTTAATCACAAAAGGTAGAATAACTTCAATAAACGAAAATGGAACTTATTCAATTTCAAATAATAAAGAATTAATTGAAAATATATATCATAATCAGATATATTTATATGAAGACAATAATTATAGATTAAAAATGGTTGTTAGTGCAAATTATGGAATGCATAATTACAAAGGTAGAATAAACGAAATAAGATATAAATTAACAGATGAATCAAAATATGAATTACAGTATGGAATAATATATAAAAGTCATGAATATAAATATGTGAATGAAGATAATATTCATCCATATAATGATTTAAACACACTATTCACAGTTGGTGATAGAATTATGAATATAGAAGGAGAAAAGGGAATAATAATAAGAGTAGAAGATGATAATAGTAAATATTCAATATTGTATGATAATGGTAATTACAAAGAAAATATATCAATAGAAAGAATAAGAAGGGATTCATTTAAAACAAAAAACAAATATAATATTGGAGATATTGTAATGAAAGATAGGAAAGAATATAAAGTAATATTTGTTCATTATAATGAAAATTGTTATGATTTAGAAGAAGATTTTAATCATAATCCACTACTTTATAAAGTGAAAGAAGATGAATTAACTCCTAAAACAAGACAATATCATAAATATGAAATAAATGAAAGAATTATTTATCATAATCAAAATGGATTTATTCATTCAATAACAGATGAAATGAAATACATATTATGTATTGACAATGTAGATAAATATGAATATATAAGAGATGTAAATGAAAGTGAAATTAAAAGAATAGGAGAAGAAGAAAAGAAAGATGAAGATAATATATTGGTGAAGAAGTTGAATCGTTTTTAATGTTTAAAGGTAAAGAACAATGGATTACAACAACTGTAAATGATTATGATAATGAAAAGAATGAATTTAGTTTAAAGGTTGGTAGTGTGATTAGATATGGAATAAAACCAGAAAATGTGAGAAAATTAACAGAGAAGAGAAAGGAAAGAACAAAAGAAGAAGAGAAAAAAGAAGAAGATAATAAAAATGAAATGAAATATGAAAAAGGAGTGAATGAAAATAATGATGTAAAACATAAAGACTTTATACCACCTTGGAATAGATTTTATGTTGATGAAAAATTAGGAATTGATGTAGAATGTGAAGTATTATCAATTGATAGATACAAAGATAGAGGAAGAGAATATGAAATAAGATATAAAGATGAAAGAAATAATGAAATAATAAAAACAATGAATGAAGATAAAATATTGACAAAACCAAAGCATTTGGAAATGATAAAGAAGAAGGAAGAAAAACAGAGAATAGAAGACGAAGAAAGAATAAAAGAAGAGAAAAAACAACAGGAAGAAGAAAGAAGAAAGAAAATGGAAGAAGAAGAGAAAATAAAAAAAGAAAAACAAAAGAAACTAGAGGAAGAAAAAAGAGAAGAAGAAAAGAGAGAAAGAAAAAAGAGAAGAAGAAAAAACAATATCAAAACCTATATATAAAGAAGGAGAAGAAGTAGAGGTGAATATAAAATTTGGTGGAAAGGTAGAAGAGAGAATTGGAAGAATAAATGATTATAATTCTAAAGAAGACCAATATTATATAATAATTGAAGATTTTACTCGTTCTATTAGTGTTTTGATAAAAGTATAAATACGTATATAAAAATATTATGTGTTACATATGTGTATTATTTTATTATGCTATAAATCAATTATAAATAATTAAGGAAATAGCTAGATTACGATATAGAGGCAGGTGATCAAAAAATAAAAATTGAAAAAATGATCAAACTTATGTTTGTGTCGATTCTTTTTATTTTTTGAGCACTCTCATTCAATAAGCATAATATATAAATAAAAATTGGAGATCCAAGATGCAGTTATTATGCTCTATAGTCTGGACCATGAGGTGCTCAAATTTTAGAAATAATGTCATAATGTGTGAATTGAAAGTTAACGAAATACAAAGATAAGTTCAGAAACGCTTAGTTTTATGATAATAGTAAGATCAACTTATTATTTAATGGATTCAACAATGATGCTATCTTTAATTCTTATACCTCAGAAGGAAATTTTTCTATACATAAATAATTATATTTATCTGTATTACTAAATCTTTTAAGCAACTCTTCAATATATTCTAAACATAGACCACTTATGGCTGCATTAATTGATTTTTTCAATCTTAAACTATACATTTCTTTATTATTAATAAGGATTCTATGAGTGTTGTTCACCGTTGAGTACAACTCCCCGTTGAGCGATTAGAAACTTTAGAAACAAACTAATTACATAATGCTATTACTCATAATGAGTTATGAAGGGATATATAGGTGGTCATATAACATATACAACATGTCGCGATATCAACTATTACACCAACTAGTTCACTTTTATTTCATATTATATATGTACATATTATGCTTATTAATAATATAAATTTTTTTCAAAAAATTTCAATTGGATGATGAGATAAACAAAAAAATGTGTTGTAAATCCTGAATTTTTTTACCCCCTTATTTTTTTTTTTTTCGTTAATTTCATATGTAATTGTTTATATTTTTGTACATCTTTTTAAATTTTTTCGTAATTAAAAATAATAAACTATATTATACAATAACTACTTTTTCTTTTGTAATTAACTTTGGTATTGCTATAAATTTTAATTAATTTTTGATATTAATATATAGATAGATGTATTATAGTATGTGTATTACATACACATATTATAAGCTTAATACTGTTTGTCTGTACTCAATGGGATGAAATTTACTCTTTTCTCCCTGTTGAGTACAGACACACAGTATTAACTTGATACTCTCTGTATATGTTAGATACTATTAATTGTATATAAATATATATTAATATCAAAAATTACTTAAAATTTGACTGAATCTGAAACTAGATTCAGTCAAATTTTGAGTAATTTTTGATATTAATATATAGATAGATGTATTATAGTATGTGTATTACATACACATATTATAAGCTTAATACTGTTTGTCTGTACTCAATGGGATGAAATTTACTCTTTTCTCCCTGTTGAGTACAGACACACAGTATTAACTTGATACTCTCTGTATATGTTAGATACTATTAATTGTATATAAATATATATTAATATCAAAAATTACTTAAAATTTGACTGAATCTGAAACTAGATTCAGTCAAATTTTGAGTAATTTTTGATATTAATATATAGATAGATGTATTATAGTATGTGTATTACATACACATATTATAAGCTTAATACTGTTTGTCTGTACTCAATGGGATGAAATTTACTCTTTTCTCCCTGTTGAGTACAGACACACAGTATTAACTTGATACTCTCTGTATATGTTAGATACTATTAATTGTATATAAATATATATTAATATCAAAAATTACTTAAAATTTGACTGAATCTGAAACTAGATTCAGTCAAATTTTGAGTAATTTTTGATATTAATATATAGATAGATGTATTATAGTATGTGTATTACATACACATATTATAAGCTTAATACTGTTTGTCTGTACTCAATGGGATGAAATTTACTCTTTTCTCCCTGTTGAGTACAGACACACAGTATTAACTTGATACTCTCTGTATATGTTAGATACTATTAATTGTATATAAATATATATTAATATCAAAAATTACTTAAAATTTGACTGAATCTGAAACTAGATTCAGTCAAATTTTGAGTAATTTTTGATATTAATATATAGATAGATGTATTATAGTATGTGTATTACATACACATATTATAAGCTTAATACTGTTTGTCTGTACTCAATGGGATGAAATTTACTCTTTTCTCCCTGTTGAGTACAGACACACAGTATTAACTTGATACTCTCTGTATATGTTAGATACTATTAATTGTATATAAATATATATTAATATCAAAAATTACTTAAAATTTGACTGAATCTGAAACTAGATTCAGTCAAATTTTGAGTAATTTTTGATATTAATATATAGATAGATGTATTATAGTATGTGTATTACATACACATATTATAAGCTTAATACTGTTTGTCTGTACTCAATGGGATGAAATTTACTCTTTTCTCCCTGTTGAGTACAGACACACAGTATTAACTTGATACTCTCTGTATATGTTAGATACTATTAATTGTATATAAATATATATTAATATCAAAAATTACTTAAAATTTGACTGAATCTGAAACTAGATTCAGTCAAATTTTGAGTAATTTTTGATATTAATATATAGATAGATGTATTATAGTATGTGTATTACATACACATATTATAAGCTTAATACTGTTTGTCTGTACTCAATGGGATGAAATTTACTCTTTTCTCCCTGTTGAGTACAGACACACAGTATTAACTTGATACTCTCTGTATATGTTAGATACTATTAATTGTATATAAATATATATTAATATCAAAAATTACTTAAAATTTGACTGAATCTGAAACTAGATTCAGTCAAATTTTGAGTAATTTTTGATATTAATATATAGATAGATGTATTATAGTATGTGTATTACATACACATATTATAAGCTTAATACTGTTTGTCTGTACTCAATGGGATGAAATTTACTCTTTTCTCCCTGTTGAGTACAGACACACAGTATTAACTTGATACTCTCTGTATATGTTAGATACTATTAATTGTATATAAATATATATTAATATCAAAAATTACTTAAAATTTGACTGAATCTGAAACTAGATTCAGTCAAATTTTGAGTAATTTTTGATATTAATATATAGATAGATGTATTATAGTATGTGTATTACATACACATATTATAAGCTTAATACTGTTTGTCTGTACTCAATGGGATGAAATTTACTCTTTTCTCCCTGTTGAGTACAGACACACAGTATTAACTTGATACTCTCTGTATATGTTAGATACTATTAATTGTATATAAATATATATTAATATCAAAAATTACTTAAAATTTGACTGAATCTGAAACTAGATTCAGTCAAATTTTGAGTAATTTTTGATATTAATATATAGATAGATGTATTATAGTATGTGTATTACATACACATATTATAAGCTTAATACTGTTTGTCTGTACTCAATGGGATGAAATTTACTCTTTTCTCCCTGTTGAGTACAGACACACAGTATTAACTTGATACTCTCTGTATATGTTAGATACTATTAATTGTATATAAATATATATTAATATCAAAAATTACTTAAAATTTGACTGAATCTGAAACTAGATTCAGTCAAATTTTGAGTAATTTTTGATATTAATATATAGATAGATGTATTATAGTATGTGTATTACATACACATATTATAAGCTTAATACTGTTTGTCTGTACTCAATGGGATGAAATTTACTCTTTTCTCCCTGTTGAGTACAGACACACAGTATTAACTTGATACTCTCTGTATATGTTAGATACTATTAATTGTATATAAATATATATTAATATCAAAAATTACTTAAAATTTGACTGAATCTGAAACTAGATTCAGTCAAATTTTGAGTAATTTTTGATATTAATATATAGATAGATGTATTATAGTATGTGTATTACATACACATATTATAAGCTTAATACTGTTTGTCTGTACTCAATGGGATGAAATTTACTCTTTTCTCCCTGTTGAGTACAGACACACAGTATTAACTTGATACTCTCTGTATATGTTAGATACTATTAATTGTATATAAATATATATTAATATCAAAAATTACTTAAAATTTGACTGAATCTGAAACTAGATTCAGTCAAATTTTGAGTAATTTTTGATATTAATATATAGATAGATGTATTATAGTATGTGTATTACATACACATATTATAAGCTTAATACTGTTTGTCTGTACTCAATGGGATGAAATTTACTCTTTTCTCCCTGTTGAGTACAGACACACAGTATTAACTTGATACTCTCTGTATATGTTAGATACTATTAATTGTATATAAATATATATTAATATCAAAAATTACTTAAAATTTGACTGAATCTGAAACTAGATTCAGTCAAATTTTGAGTAATTTTTGATATTAATATATAGATAGATGTATTATAGTATGTGTATTACATACACATATTATAAGCTTAATACTGTTTGTCTGTACTCAATGGGATGAAATTTACTCTTTTCTCCCTGTTGAGTACAGACACACAGTATTAACTTGATACTCTCTGTATATGTTAGATACTATTAATTGTATATAAATATATATTAATATCAAAAATTACTTAAAATTTGACTGAATCTGAAACTAGATTCAGTCAAATTTTGAGTAATTTTTGATATTAATATATAGATAGATGTATTATAGTATGTGTATTACATACACATATTATAAGCTTAATACTGTTTGTCTGTACTCAATGGGATGAAATTTACTCTTTTCTCCCTGTTGAGTACAGACACACAGTATTAACTTGATACTCTCTGTATATGTTAGATACTATTAATTGTATATAAATATATATTAATATCAAAAATTACTTAAAATTTGACTGAATCTGAAACTAGATTCAGTCAAATTTTGAGTAATTTTTGATATTAATATATAGATAGATGTATTATAGTATGTGTATTACATACACATATTATAAGCTTAATACTGTTTGTCTGTACTCAATGGGATGAAATTTACTCTTTTCTCCCTGTTGAGTACAGACACACAGTATTAACTTGATACTCTCTGTATATGTTAGATACTATTAATTGTATATAAATATATATTAATATCAAAAATTACTTAAAATTTGACTGAATCTGAAACTAGATTCAGTCAAATTTTGAGTAATTTTTGATATTAATATATAGATAGATGTATTATAGTATGTGTATTACATACACATATTATAAGCTTAATACTGTTTGTCTGTACTCAATGGGATGAAATTTACTCTTTTCTCCCTGTTGAGTACAGACACACAGTATTAACTTGATACTCTCTGTATATGTTAGATACTATTAATTGTATATAAATATATATTAATATCAAAAATTACTTAAAATTTGACTGAATCTGAAACTAGATTCAGTCAAATTTTGAGTAATTTTTGATATTAATATATAGATAGATGTATTATAGTATGTGTATTACATACACATATTATAAGCTTAATACTGTTTGTCTGTACTCAATGGGATGAAATTTACTCTTTTCTCCCTGTTGAGTACAGACACACAGTATTAACTTGATACTCTCTGTATATGTTAGATACTATTAATTGTATATAAATATATATTAATATCAAAAATTACTTAAAATTTGACTGAATCTGAAACTAGATTCAGTCAAATTTTGAGTAATTTTTGATATTAATATATAGATAGATGTATTATAGTATGTGTATTACATACACATATTATAAGCTTAATACTGTTTGTCTGTACTCAATGGGATGAAATTTACTCTTTTCTCCCTGTTGAGTACAGACACACAGTATTAACTTGATACTCTCTGTATATGTTAGATACTATTAATTGTATATAAATATATATTAATATCAAAAATTACTTAAAATTTGACTGAATCTGAAACTAGATTCAGTCAAATTTTGAGTAATTTTTGATATTAATATATAGATAGATGTATTATAGTATGTGTATTACATACACATATTATAAGCTTAATACTGTTTGTCTGTACTCAATGGGATGAAATTTACTCTTTTCTCCCTGTTGAGTACAGACACACAGTATTAACTTGATACTCTCTGTATATGTTAGATACTATTAATTGTATATAAATATATATTAATATCAAAAATTACTTAAAATTTGACTGAATCTGAAACTAGATTCAGTCAAATTTTGAGTAATTTTTGATATTAATATATAGATAGATGTATTATAGTATGTGTATTACATACACATATTATAAGCTTAATACTGTTTGTCTGTACTCAATGGGATGAAATTTACTCTTTTCTCCCTGTTGAGTACAGACACACAGTATTAACTTGATACTCTCTGTATATGTTAGATACTATTAATTGTATATAAATATATATTAATATCAAAAATTACTTAAAATTTGACTGAATCTGAAACTAGATTCAGTCAAATTTTGAGTAATTTTTGATATTAATATATAGATAGATGTATTATAGTATGTGTATTACATACACATATTATAAGCTTAATACTGTTTGTCTGTACTCAATGGGATGAAATTTACTCTTTTCTCCCTGTTGAGTACAGACACACAGTATTAACTTGATACTCTCTGTATATGTTAGATACTATTAATTGTATATAAATATATATTAATATCAAAAATTACTTAAAATTTGACTGAATCTGAAACTAGATTCAGTCAAATTTTGAGTAATTTTTGATATTAATATATAGATAGATGTATTATAGTATGTGTAGCTTCTGGATGATTTGTTTCCACCTTATCAACTAATAATCTGAATTGATCTTTATCTTTACCAACTTTAATTCTGAGTTTCTCTAAATCTGTTTTATAATTACCTTTGCTAGATGAGTCAATGACATGAATATACTTTATACCTTTTACTAATGTCTGATACGTTGTATAATACCTACTATCCGACTTAATTATATAAATATCCCTATTTTTAGTTGTTATATAAGTACCTAAACATTCATCATTCTCTAATAATAGATCAAATTGACTTCCATAAGTATATAAATCCAATATAAATCTTACATCTATAATATCCAACTGCATTGTTCCAATTTTATTTCTAACAGATTTAACATATTCTAATCGACTTTCTTCTAATGGTGATGATGAATCTAATTTAATATCAATTGCTCCTATAGCTATAGTTCCATAGACTGCATTTAACTTTGGCCTATGAACTATTTCATGTAATTGTTTCTTATAATCAGGATCTAATAGTCTTTTCTTTGATTGAGGATTCATCTATTATATAATAATAATAAACTTTATAATACATATAATTCATCAGCTTTTCTTTTCATTTTTTCATTTACTTCTTTTGTAACAGGTATTATTGTAAATGCTGAAGATGTAGTAAGTTTAATTGCTTGGTCATCAATCCTATATAATTATATTAATTTAAATATTAATAGTATACAATCCATATAAATCTTTAGTTTTTTTATCTTCTTTAATTATTCCTTTCTTGTTGTTATCTGCGTAATTCTTCTTCTTGTCGGTATAGACAATTATATCACCATGTTTAGGATTGATAATAGTTTTCTTCAGCTTCTTTTCTGATTCATCATGCATTTTATCATTGTATTCATCTCTTCTTTTATTAATGTAATCTTTTACTTGTTGGAGTTTATGTTCATTTTTCAAAATATCTTTTCTGATGTTTTCTATGTTTTTCTTCTCATCATATTTTTCTTTTGCTATTTCTATTACTTCAACTTCATCGTATTCATCATCATTAAAGTATTCTTTATCATCTTCTTTAGAACAATCACATAATTCATCATGGCAAACATTACCATCATCATCACCATCAACTGTACCATTATTACCACCATTATCACCATCTTCTTCGCCATTTTCTTTTATAAATAACTTTGGGTTTTCCTTCTTTAATTGTTCAATATCCATATAGAATAAAGATCTAGGCTTAGAATGTGTTCTTCTGCACTTGTGATTGTTTATTGTTTCAATAACTTTATCAACAAATTCAGTCCAATAAATGCCTTTATTCGATATCATGAATCCTTTTAAAGTGTTTTTCACAACTCGATTGTACCTTTCTACCTTTCCATTCGTTTGAGGCCTATATGGTGCACTATGAACTTCTTCAATTCCATATTCATTGCATAAACTTCTCATCAAATCATTCTTGAATTCAGTACCATTATCCATTTGAAGAATCTGAGGAGCACCAAATATTCTGATATAATTTCGCATATTCTTCACTGTTTCTTCTTTTGTTTTTCTCTTTAATGGATATATAATTGTAAAATTACTGTAATGATCAATCACTGTAAGAATGTAATTAAACTGTTCTTCTTCAGTAACTGTAAATTTCTCATTGATTTTACTCATATTAATTAGATCACATAACACTCTTTCGCGTGGATAGCTTGATAGTATCGGTTTTAAAGGTTGTTCAACATGAACTTTCTTCAATTCTTTACATCCAGAACATGTTTTTACGAATACATCTACCATTTCTCTAGTAATACCATAGTACTTCTTTTCATTTACCAAGTAATACAAAGGTTCAATTGTAATGTGACCATTACCTTCGTGTAATTCTTTTAATACATCAAACGATTCTTCAATTTTAATAACCTTCTTTCCTTTAAACAATAACTGCTTTGTCTTTTCATCGTAAGAATAACCTTTGTTGGAATAGAAGTTTATATCTTTTACATAATCATCGTATTTCTTTTTGGTAAAGCTTCTACAACGATAATTATCTTCTTCTACTTCATTACTACTAGTAGAACGGCTTCTTTTGTTTCCTTTCTTTCTCTTTTCGATACCTACAGAATGACTTCTTCTGTGTTCTTTTCTCTTTTTATCGCCGCTGGAAGAGACTTTTTCTTTAAACAACTTATCAAGTGCTTGATAATAAAGAGGTTTGTGATCGTCCTCAAGTACTTGATCAAGGTGTAATACTTCAGAAAACCTATATATTATGATATATATTATGAAATAAATGAGAATTATATGTATATATATAGTTATAGTAATAAATATATATAGCTAATGTTTTTACTGTTATTTTTTATATAAATCATTGAATTCTAATTATGTATTGCTGAAATAAAACCTCAAAAAACAATAAATTCATACCAACTAATGTAAAATCACCTAAAGTAATACATTATCTAAATACACTTATTCACATTTATTCTTACAAACACTCCTTTTGTTTTATCTGTCAATTTCATTTGCCTTCATATTATTCTATTCTATATTTTCTCTTATCTTCTTCACTTACAAAATATATATTTTGTTTCATAATATGTGAGATAGGTTTGCAACTGAATGTGTTTAATAACTGAATTTTCTATTTCTATTCCTTCTTTATCATTATTACCTGTTATTTTTATTCTCAACATATTATTCAATTCATTAGTTGGAAATCCACTTATTATACCATTCTCATTATTCAATGTTATATTATAATCTTCTATTAATATAGTGATAATTAAATACTTTAATCATATAATGATGAGGCATTCTTCCAAACTGTATTACATTCTTGTAAACTTTTTTAAACTTCTACAACATAAAATGAGAATAATTATTTATTATATTCTGACAAATATGGATGAATTGCTTATCTTTCTTCATTAGTAGAAGTTCCAATAAAAGCTAACATTTCAGGATCATTACCCACTTATTCAATCATTTCTTCATTATCATGTCATCATGTTGATATAACTAAACTGAAGTACTGATTATGGGAATAAAATAAATACTTGAATTATCTTAAAATGGTTTAACATTTTATTACTTCATCATTCATTTTCTTCAACTCATTCTCTAAATCTTTTTTGTTCTTTTTCATTTCTTCTTTCTCTTCTTTGGATTTATCTAGTTGTTCTTTCAATCCATTTAATTCATTCTCTAATTCATTCTGAGATTTAGATTGATGTTCTTTTAATTGAGTTATTTCTTTCTCTAATTCATCTTTGTTCTTCTGTAATTCTACATTCTATTGATTAGATTTATCTCATTCTTCTTTCAATTCATTTTCTATTTCTTCTATTTCACTTATTCCAAGTTTTTCACTTTTGTAAATTACATCATTTTCTATCTTATTATTATCTCTGATTTTATTTTTCAATCCATTCAACTCTTTCTCTATTTATTCTTTATTCTTTTTTTAACTATTTGATGATTCAATTTCATCAGTATATGGTTTAGATTCTTCTTTCATCTCTTTCAATTGACTTTCTAATTCGTTCTTTTCTTTCTTCATTTCATTCAACTCTTCTTTCAATTGACTTATCTCATCTTCTTTAGTATTAGAGGATTCAACTTTATGTTCATCTTCATTCTATTCGCATTATCACCTTTTATCTATAAACAACAATTATAACAAAATATATACATACAATTCCAAAACAGTTTCCAAATGAGCATTATAAATTTCTTTATCATAATTATCGATAAATGAATATAATGATTGACTACCAAATTGAGAAAAATATTTTACTAACTATACATAATATTCATTTTTCTTACCAATGACTATATTCATCTATATCTACCTTTAACGCAAAATATATATATATATAAATATATTGATAAATAATATATTATATATAATAATATAATAATAATAATAATATATATATAACACTTACATTTTTGATATCAAAATTCAAATATTTTCATAGGCTTGAGGTTTGTGTTATTTTCTTTGTTTTACAATAGTTTTTTCATAAGTCCAGAAGAGTTGAATGTATAAGAATGTAATGCGAGAAGTGTGATTTAGTTAATTAGCTGTATTTTATATAAAATAATAAACATTATTTAATTAGTATAAAGAAAACAAAAGAGTGTATTCTGATTTGCAAGTGATTTTAAGATCTGATACAATATATTAACTATACTCATTATACACTCATTATATATATTATAGTAAATAAAAAGACACTTTTTCTATAAATATATTTCCACAATTACACATTTTTTGTCTATATCTATATTGGTGATATAAAAACAGCAAATTTTGTATGATAAAAATCCATTTATGCTAATTATTTAAATTACAATAATATAAACTATTTTAATAGTTTTAAAATCAAAAAAATGAAATGAATGTAGTTTGAGAAAGTTTGTGTGAAAACACTGACGTCAGAAGGGGTATAATTCTTAAATCCTTAAATTTTGTCACTTTTTATTTAGACATCATATTAAAATAAAAACATAAAATTTGAAATATAAATTAATTCTAACACTCATTTATGTAGTTTTTTCTCAATATTATGACACTATTTTTTTACTCACAAAAGTAGCTTATATGACAAGGTAACATTATATCCCTTCATAACTCATTATGAGTAATAGCATTATGTAATTAGTTTGTTTCTAAAGTTTCTAATCGCTCAACGGGGAGTTGTACTCAACGGGGAACAACAAGTATTATGATAATAGTAAGATAAATATGAGTATTGAGGTTGAAACACCTCTAGAAATAGGGTGTCCAAATATTGAGTGGGCAACCAAAACACAAGATCCCCCATTTTTAAGATATTACTGAAGGTGAAACAATAGGAACGATTCTATTCTAATATCAAGTAATAACCATTGAAATTTTTGCATTTTTAATTACCTTAGCATCATATTGTATAAAAGGAGCTTATTTGTGAGGTAATTAGTAAGATCAAAAAAACATGGATTTCCTCACAAATTTTACTAATAAATTGTACTTTGTCTTTATGTGAATCTATTTAAATATAAACAAACATATACTATAGAACTGTAGTTTAATTGACATATCTTTTAAAACAAACTAATATCATTTTTATCTTAGTTATAAAGAGTTGTCGCGCATGAATATATAATCATTTTGTCTTATAACAGTCATATACATCAGTTATGTTCTATTATTCATAAATATTTACTACATATCCATCTTACTTATTTCTATAATTTAACATTATTTTTATTGCATTTATCACTGGAAGAAATTGAAATAAATAGTTCATTTATGATAAGATTAAACAAAATCGATGTTACGATGGTTTAAAATAAAAAATAAAATATTGGCTTGAAGAAGGCTTGAATGTATTTTCTTTTTTCTACCATATTATTTTAAAGGGTGCTATATATACATCAATATGTTAATGAGACATATATGTTAATATATTCTAGCGATTTAAATAAAAAAATAATTACAAAGATTAATAAAAGATGATATAAATCTTATTGAAAACTTGATGATAATTTCAACAAATGTAATTTAGTAGACAAAATAATGTTATATTTATTTTTACTTGGCCTTCTTAATATGTATTAACATTTTCACTTTAATGGAAACTTATTACTTCCTTTATCGCGCAAATTTCTTTATCGCTCGCGACAAAACTTCATTATTCTCAATATTAAACTAATTTTTGTATATTTTATATTTTAATGTATCAGCCACTACTACAGTCTAAAATACATTATATGATATGAATAATTTACAATAAATTTAACAACAACTTATTTAAAAAAGAAATTAAAAATCTGACTTGAGTAAGGCTTGAGCTCATCTTTTCTTTTTTCTCTTTTCACTGCCTTAACATTATAAATAGTGAATTCTATTCATATCAGATTATGTATTTTAGACTGTAGTAGTGGCTGATACATTAAAATAGAAAAAATTAAAAAATTAGTTTAATATTGAGAATAATGAAGTTCATAAAAAAGTATAACGCAGATGTAGGTCATATGACACACTAACTATATATTTGTTAATAACTCTTTATAACTAAGATAAAAATGATATTAGTTTGTTTTAAAAGTGATTGCATGATGAGAGCGGCTCAACGGCGCACAGCAAGTACTCACTTCTAATACATTTAGTACATTTACATTATATTTTCTAAAAAATGAACATTTTTAAGTTGTTTAAATAAAGTTCTTTGTCATATTTTTGGTAAATATAATAAATACACAACAACAATAACAATATAACAATTTTAATATTTAATTTCAGGATATTTCTCAAAAATACTCATACAACTTTCTTTCAATTCATTTGTACATCCATTATCTAACAATTACATAATATTAATAATAATAAATACTTCTAATATCAAGAACTTTAATGCAAGACTTTTCCATAGATTTAACAATCTCAATACAACTTCTACTTCCAAGATTATTATCATTTAACAAGAGTGTCTTTAAAGATTTTGTCTTTTCAATAATTGCACAAATATTTTCAGAAGCAGTATGATCTATTCTATTGAAGGATAAATCAATAATATCAACATATATAGCATAAGCCATCATTTTACTTAATATAGCACTTCCTTTGTCATTTATGTTATTATCTATTTAATTAATACATTATATTTATCTATACGATGTAATATAAGTGTTTTTATCATTGGAATACTTGGTAATGATTCAGAAATAATGACAAGACCTTCGGAAGATATATTATCATCTAATTCAAATAAAATTACAATTTATATATATACAAGTTAATATAAGACTACTTAAATCGTTATATAGGTTTGTAATAACCAACATCAAGGAGTATAACATTGAATCATTTATGTTATTATCTAATATAAATAATATAAAAATATTAAATATATATATACTACTAATTTCAATTTTCGTAATAAATGGAAATGAATATAATGACTTTAAAAACACTGCAAATTGTTCATCATTCATCATCATATCCTCAGTGATTTTAATTTCTGTATCTTTTCTACTTAAACTATGTAAATATGAATCTAATTGGTCAATTCCTGTTGTTTTAGGTAATTCGATGAAGATATGTTTCTTTCGAGTAATAGAGAATAAAAGTTCATAAAATGAAACAGATTTTGAAATATCTTTCAATGAATATGGCGATATTGAAATATAAATATTCTCAACAAATGTGAAACTATATATATATATGTAAGAAATATAAATACGTTTTAAACACTTCAAATAATTTGACAAACTGATCATCTGTAACGTTTACATTATTCACTTGAAGTCTCATTAATCCTTCAAATGATTGATCCTTTAAATAATCAATAAAATAAGGTATTTGCTCACTTCTAATAGTCACTATAATATAGTAATAATATATTATTATCTATACAATTTAAATCATTTATATTTGTTATATAATAAAACTGAGATGAAACAATTCTTGTGTCTTTTACACTCAATTTACTTACTACAAAATAATAATAATAATAATAATATATACTATCTAAATTCCATTTATTATCATTTATATCAATATCAAATATTATTTCATTAATCAACTTTATTGGAGATGGAGGTAAAATTGTATAATCTCTTTCATGTTTTATTTGTTTTTCTTTTGCTGTATTTATCATTTCTGGTGTTACAATTGTTGGATAAGTTATTTTATTGAGTGAATATTGTTTGATTTCTGTTTCTATAATATTCCACTGAAAATGTTCAAATTTGATTAATGAAATATCTTTTACATCACAATTCTCTACAACCTTCAAATATTGGTTAAGCAACTTATACTCTGAATGAACTGTTATGTTTGATAACTCAATTATTTCGTTAATTGTCTTCATACTGATATATAATATGTTTTCTATGAATTATATTCATTTCTATTAGTTATACCTGTTTTTAATACCATTGAAGTGTTATTAACTAACCATTCTTTTACTTCTTTCTTTAAATCTTCATTCTTTGAGAGTGTTATATACTCATTTAGTGCTAATGTGTTGTATATCGCTAAATGTTTTCTGAATATCCTATTTTCAAAACAATTAAATCACTCTATACTGAATAATAATGTCATTATCATTTTCTAATATGTCTTTCAGACTTTCAATAGGAATTTTTATCTAATATTACTATATTATAACTAAAATACAATATTACTATCCATATGCAAGTCATCTACCTTTATATCTTTAGATTTGAAGTATTCTTCCAAATTTTTAACCTCTTCATCTTCTAACTCAATCAATACGCAATTTCTATTAATATTATGTAAAGATATAAATCACATACAACTCTAACATTTTCGAATAACAATCGCTGAACAATCGAAGAAACAAAAAATAATCATAACAATCGTTATTTTGATATATTCATATGTTATATAAATCCAAAACATATCATACAAATATAAATATAAAAATAAAATTATATTAGTTATAAACAACGTAATTAATCATTAACTCTAATTCTTTAAGTTTTATCAGCAAACTGTCTTATATGTACAAGCACATAATCCCCAATCTGTTCATATTTACCGTCCTTATAATATAAACGAATACAAGCATGCATTTTAAACAATCCATTACTTTTCACTTTTTTATCACCTCTTTTATAACAACTTGCAGTTACATATCTCACAAGCGGTGCTTCTATTGGAATGTCTGTTGTAAATCCCATCTTCTTCCATACATATTTCTTGTCTAAACCACTTTCTTGAGGAAATGCGAATGAATTTCTACCAGTTAAAGAACTGCATTTTAAAAAGTAAATACATTCTTTTGGGTCTGTATATATAAATCTTGGTTGCAAAGGCGTACCATTGGCTGATACTCCTAAGTTGTCGTATATCGTATAGCTGTTTATATTGTCCATCATCATCAAATACTCTCTTCCGCTTAACCAACAATTTGTATGTATAGTAGTTAAATTATTTTCACTTAAATCAGAATATATATCACTATTTGGTTTAGAATATGTGTAATATAGATCATCTGGAAGTAAATCTTCTCTATTATCGCTACAATTACTTTCAGTTCTACTAAGATAATAACGCTTACGCTATAAAAGACATAAATAAATGTAATTGAATACTGTTTCAGGACTATTTACTTCATCTAAATTGAATGGAGTCGGAGATCTAGATCTATCATAATAACTGCATAAAGGACTTAAATTGAATGAAAAATCGCTTGTAACACTTTCAGAACTTGAATAATCCATTGTTGGAGGGATTTTAAGAAACGAATATATTTTTGGAAATGATATATTTAAAAATAGAAGATGAAGTAATTTGAAAAATAATAAATAAATGTTATTAAACTTAATTTAAATAATATCTGATGCGAGTAATTTCCTAAAATGATTAAAATAGTCATTATTATGTAAAACATATTTAAGTCTTCTTTTATCCTGAATTTTAAACTGTTTTAATGAAAAAAGAGATATTTTAGTTTTATCAAATAATCTATATAATAAATATTATACAATTTATACTTAAAATTTTTACTTTAGTCAAATATTTAAACTCAAATTGATGAATATTTCACAAATAATGATTTCAAATGTTTAAATATAGTAACTACATTAGTTATATTCCCACTTTTATAATAATTATGCAAATTTTATTGTGAACAGTTTTATTAGTTATGTGTAGAATAAGTATGATGATTTATTTATTATTTCAATTAAAAGAAGTATAACAAAAAAAATAAACATTTTACATAGAATCTAGAAGGTATTCTGCAGCTCTTTCCACATCGTCATTAGTTTTTCTCAATCCCTATTAACAATTATTTTAAATCATAAATAAAAAAATATATTCAATATATACCTTCTCTGCCTGTTCTTTAGTAAATCCCAATGCCATAAGTTCTTTGACCTATAATGAAGTGAATAATTAAAAATTAGTAATACTTTGGGATTTTCTTTAGGCTCTATGGGTTTAATGTCACCACTAGCATATGATTTTGTCCATGAACGAGCTGTATCATTAAATTCTCTTCTATTCTTAGTATACATCTTTGCTACAACAGCATCTTGAGGGTCGTCAGGAACTGGCTCTTGTAATAATGCAATAATTGATAAAAGTGCTGTTCTGATAGTCAATGCTGGTGACCAGGCGTCTTTCAAGATATCAAGACAAATACAACCAGTCTGTGATTTATAAAATTTAGTGATAAAAAAATATACTTGACTTGAAATGTTAGGATGCCATATCTTAGTTTCGAAAGCCATTTTTGGAGGTTTGAAGGGTATTTGTCAGGAAGTTCTATACTAATGGCAAATTTACCACCTTCATATGGAGTGTCTGGAGGGCCTGTAATATATCCAGTGAAATGAATATTATCACCTGATTCTAATAATGCAATTCCTGCTTCTTTATCGTTCTATTTAAATTAAACTCCAACAGTATACCTTCACTTGCTCAATTTCTTTTTTAACTCTAGCTGTCATACTCATTTTCGGTATAAAAATCAAAAAAAGAAAAAAGAATGATTTTTTCAAATATATGCGTTACATAAAATTCTCATCTTCATTATGTTATTAAATAAAATAAATACATGCATTAAAAATGAATATTATTCTGATTTAATAGCTTTTCTTAACAATTCCTTCATAGCATCAGGATTCTCAATATGAACCCAATGATTAGAATTGACAGGGTGTAAATGAATATTATTACCTTTCATTCCATCAAACCATTTCAATATATTACTTGTCCATTGTGTATTCTTTGTTGCTTGAATAAAATGAATAGGTATTTCTTTAGGATGATATTTTTCTAAATAAATAGAAAAATCAGTGGAAATATAAGATAAATATAGTTTGTGAATAACATCTAAATCAAATGCCATTTTATGTTTTCCAGTATTGTTATCAATCCTATATTTTTTATAAATATATATATAGATATATATATACATTACATTAGTTGTCATCCAACTTGCTATCATATTTGAAATTCCTCTTTCTTTTAAATAATTAATCACAAATTTCTTTTGATCAAACTCTTTTGGCATATCTTTTAATACATTTAATACACTTTCTACTGTATTCTCTGTATTAAATTGTACTGTATTTTTACATAACATAGGAATTGAATCGATTATCCAAGTTTGAGTTTTATTTTGTTTATATTGTTCTTCTCTTTCTATTATCATTGCTAATGATACTTTCCCACCAAAAGAATGACCTATAACAAGATTTGGAGTTATATTTAATGTGTCTAAAGTATTATGAATATCATGAGCTGCATGAAATAAAGTATGAGGTGGTTCAAAACTTGGAGATTCACCATGACCTCTTAAATCAAATAATACAACCTGCCATTCTGGAAATTCTCTTACCATTCTATTTGACTATGTGATAATAGATAAATACTGATGAGCAAAAGATCTCCAATTCTTTAAATTACCTATTGTTTTTATTAATTTTTTACTATTCAATACCTAAAATTCCATGCATTATTACTGCTGTTTTAGTTGGTTGAGTTTTATTTGACTTTATGATTTGATGATATAGTACTGAATTTGAAAAATATCTATTAGAGATCCTAATACATCTATAATTCTTTAAGAAACAATTCATTTTGAAGAGATATCGAGAAAAGAATAAATAAATTCTGTGGGGTATTTTTGATAAACCATCTTCAAAATCATTTTTGATTGGAGTAAATTTTGCATTAATAAAACTCACAGGTATAAACCACTTTTTCATCTTTAATAACCATTTTTTAATCAAATTAAATATTCTAATGTATTATAGATATCATCTAAAAGATGGCCAAGTCAAAGAATCACACCTGTCACAATCAAACCCGTAAAAATCACAAGAATGGTATGAAAAAACCACATCACTACACTTTCACATCAACCAAAGGTGTATGGATTTTTTTGTTATATTTATTTAATAGATGGATCCAAAATACTTACGTAATCTCAGATTTGTCCAAAAAGGTAATAGAAAAGTTGTAGAAGCCAAGAAAGCAGCCAAGAAGTAGAATGCTTAAATATTATCTGTGAGATTATTACTCATTTTTTTATTTTTTATTGAACAGAATAGTTAAAACACATAATTTCGAAAATATGTATTTATAAAATAAAAGAAACTAATAAAACTGTGGAGATTCACTAGTATTACCATCAGCATAAGGCCAATTTCCAGATTGTGGAACTTCTGCTCTGCACATTGGACAAGTTGTCTCTTGATCTAGCCACTCAGTAATACATTGCTCACAGTAAATATGATTACAAGGCAAACGAATAGGTTCTTTAAACTCATCTTGACAAATTGAACATTCTTTCTCTGGAAGCTCTAATATTTCTGCATCTGATACTTCCACACCATAAGGCTATAATTATTATATTATATTATAATACACTTGATTTTGTGAGGAATTTGTAGTACATCTTCATCAAGGGAATACCATATGTAATAATTACAACTATTTTTATAGCAACATATGCCACTGGAAGTAAATTGTTCAAAAATATTTCACGAGGCAACTAAATTATTTAAATTATATAAAAAATATAAAATATAAAATATACTGCATAGAAATGTACCCATGGTAAAATAGGTGTAAATAATCGAATAAATATCGATGTACATTCAACTATAGAAAAATACTCTCTCCTTTTATGGTAATAATTGGGATTCTCTGTTCTAATAAGTACTGCAGGTACTTTGAATATTATCATTATTGAATATTTCATTAATATATCTGTAATTGTTGTTATAAACAGAACATTCCAGAAATTCCAAACTATTCCATTAATGTTATAATAAATCAATGAATAAAACATTTTTGATATTATTCCACGATATACACTTAAGAAAAATAGCATACTCAATACATAGATACCACATACTATAAATAAATCACATTTCTTCCTTCCTTCTTTTAAACTAACTTGTTGCTTGATTACACCATTGGCATATGATACGCATGAGTATAAAAACATATATGTCACTATACCCCATATATGTTCTATAAAAAACAACATTAACAGTAAAACTAATAAAAACAATGAACTGAGTGATTCTAGAATTGGAGTACCAAATAGATGTTGGGCTAATGGAATTATTATTCCTGTTCGATCTATTTAAATAGAGTAGTTAGAGAATTTTATACCATCATCATTATCGTTTATTTCGATATTAACTGGAACTTGACCTTCTTCATTTTGTTGGTTATTATTTAACGGTTGTTCTTCATTATTCGGCTGATTAGCTTGATTTGGTTGAATATTGTTAGAAGAATTTCGTTGATTAACATTTCTACCTGAATTCTGTCTCATTGGGTTCATAGGAAGTAAGAAGGGTAATAAAGAATTGACGAATTGTCTTTGATCACCATTACCTTGAGCTTCATTGTTCCGTATAGGTATCGACATTCCACGAGGCATACTACACATCTGACATATCCCAGCCTCTTCTGGATTATCAAAATCACACAAACCACACCTCCAAGCCATTCAAGCTTTTTCTTCTTTTTTTTAAATTTTTATTTCTTACCAATTATAAAAGGAAGTGCTTATTAACTTTATCTATAGAAATGGTTTAAAAATAATTAGTTTATGAAGAAAAATCTCTACAATACAATCAACTTGAACGAAATAGAGTTATCAATCCTAAAACTCTTACTTTGAATGAAAGTGCAGAAATACTTGAATGAAAAACTACCCAAATAATATAATTTGATAGATCTACAGATATAGATATGAAAAGTAGTGTATTTGTAAATACTGGAAGTATAAGTCCAATCTCCCCAAATAAATGGCAACAGCTTTATAGTCTAATTCTATCTCCACCACCCTTCTGACATCCTCCACATAGCAAGGATGGATATAAAGCTTAATACTTACTCCATACTTTTCTATATAGTTTTCCATACCATAAATATCAGGCTGTATAAATTGGTTAACCAATTGTTATAATTATCGGTTTGAAATAAACCATTATTGGTTATTTTTATTTTTCTAAATACAATAAAAACAAACAATTATAAGAAATAAAACTTGTTAGTAGTAACTTGTAAGTTCTTGCTATCATCGTCATCATCTCCAGGTATTTAGAACATATTCTACTTATTATTAATTTGCGTCTATCAACTTCAGAATGTCTTCCATTATGGCTTCTAGACACTTCACTATATTACACTAAAACTAATTTCATTCATTTAAGCCTAAATCGTCCAAAAGAAATTTTCCTGATTTAAACCACTAATTCTTCTTGTGAAGGAGAATATCCTCTCAACCTCACAGAAAGTAGGTGGATATCCTTAATATCTTTGTGATATTCACTGTGTTGTATGTTGATAATGAACTGAGGAGGTTTATGCAATCGTCTATTTTCTATTTGTATATAATTATGTAGTACTTGATTTAGTTTATCTATTGGTCACTAATAGTTTAGTTAGACTAGAGACTGGTCAAATTCTTTAATCTTGCACCCAGGAAGAAAAGACAATAATATCCACAACTTCGATAAATATCCAATTCTGGGTGTTAATGTCTTTAAATAATTCTTGCTTGATCTTATAATTTTTTTCTCTTTAAAGCCAACCATACTGAATTATTTATCACTATGTAGTGTTATTTTAATTTTGTATTCTTCATATAATTAGTTATGATGTATAATTAAAATAATACAAATACAAATAAATACACTGTAATATTTTGTTTTTGGCTATTTTAAATGAACAACTATTATATGGTATATAATAAAATTATTTTCGAATAGTATAACTATCAATCATATGGGCCAAATCCTCCTTATCCTTCAAATCCTCCATATACACCAATTCCTAAACCTATGCCAGTAGGACCAAAGAATGCTTGTTTACAAGTATAATTTCTTTATTTTAGAATACAGATCGAATCAACAAACTCCAGACCTCTAAATGAGAGAGATAAACAAATTCTGAAGAAATCTTCAATAATAAATGATATGTTGTTCTTACCATTTTCTATAGAAGATACAAAGTTTTGTGTAGAATATTCTTTCGAAGATCCTAGTCACAGTCGTTTAGTGAGTGAAAGATTAAGATGTAAATATCCAGATTATGTATACTATATAATTTTTTATGTTTTTATTAATAAAATAGTGTTTTAGAAGGCCAATATCACCGTATCAAATATTTCCAAAAGATCATTTCGTTGTAGAGCAAGGTGCAATAGGTGATTGTACGTTTATATGTTCATTATGTTTATTACTAATGTTTGAACAAAGATTCCCAGGTTATCATATTTTAAAGAGTATAATTTATCCTCAAGATGTTAATGGTAATCCAATATATAATCCAAGTGGTAGATATCATGTGAGATTATTTTATAATGGAATTGGTCGATTAATCGAAATAGATGATCGATTGCCTTGTATAAATGGGAATAGTAATAAACCGACGTTCATTTGTGCAACTACAACTCCTGAATCTTATGGAATATCATTAATTGAAAAAGCCTATTTAAAAGTATATATTTATATACTTAAAGTTATTTTATTAAATAGATATATGGTGGATATGATCATCATGGAAGTGATTCGTCTAAAGATATTTATATGTTAACAGGATGGATTCCTCAATTATATGAATTTAGTAAAGAAACAAATAAAAACAAATTTTGGGATAAACTAATAACTGGATTATCGTATAAATAATAATATTTATATATAGGAATGGTGATTGTGTTGCAACAATCTCTTCTATTAAAGATAAAAGAGCAATGGAAAGTTGGGGATTAGCAAGTGATCATGGATTTGCAATTTATCGAGTTAAAGAAGTAGATGGTTTGAAATTAATAATGATTAAGAATCCTTGGGGAAATTCAAAAGTATGGAAAGGGAAATATGGTCCAGAAGATGATTGTTGGAATAATGAATTATTTAAAAACGTATTTCTTTTTTTATTTTATTTTATTTTATTTTAGTCATTTGGATATGATCCAAGTTGGAAAGAAAGAGGAGTATTCATGATGGAATATAATGATATGATGAAATACTTTACAGATATTTCCTTCAATTATAATCCTTATTTATTTCCATATAGACAAAGATTTCATGATGAAATTGTTAATGGTAGTAGTTCAAGATTTGGTAATAATAATCCTCAATATAATATCTGTGTGAATAATAAAGGTAGTGGTACTTGTTATTTTATAGCTTTAGCTGTAAGACATTATAAAGATAATACAGATAAAAGTGATAATACTAATGATTTTTTTGCTATTCATGTATATTATTTTTATTATTTAATTTTATATATATATATATATTTATATAGACATATCATAATAAAGATAGGAGTATTCTAAAAAGTGGAATTCCAATAGATAATATTGCTTATCGAAATGGAATGTTTTCTTCAAATATTGTTTATCCAGAACAAGGAGTTTCTTATTACAATATTATATTCAGTGAATCACATAATTATGTGGATATGGGATTTACATTAGAAATATACTCTTTAGCTGAATTTGATATAGTTAAGTTACAATAAAACAAATGATTATAAATTAAAATTGATTAGTTTAAATTATAAACATGATTTATTTATTTATCATCTTCAGGTATATCAAACCTTACTTTATTCATATCATTTCTCTCCTGTTTTGTTTTTATTACTAATTCATTTAACTGCTTATCCACATAATCTGAATTTTGAAGTACTTCTTCAACTGCTTCAAATAACTCCAACTGCAGTAAATCAGGTATAAATTCTAAAATAAAAACTATTAAATATACTCAATCCTTTTTCAAGACCAATTTCAGATATTTCTTTTCTGGTTTTTTCATCTTTCAAATCTTCTAATCCTTGCGTTGATATAAGATCTACATAAAACATTTGATTTCAAGAAAATACCTCTTAATATGCTTGTTATCTTATCTTCCCATTGTAAATAGTTTAATCGAGTATACAACAATGATTTAATACTTTAATAATAGTATAAAATTCTATACTCATCTAATTCACTTTTATCTAGTTGTTGAAATATATTTTCAAATTCTCTTTATCATATTGTATTATATATATTATAAAATACTCATTTACAGCTTCATTAATCTTCTGATTCATTCAAAAAATGAAAATACAATCAAATACACACCAAAATACGTACACACTGTATTGTATTAAATAATCATGTCTGATCAATTTCTCGATGTATTTGTTAAAAAGATCCTTGAAAGTAGGACAAAATACTCTGAAAGTGATTTATTACCCAGATTCAAATTAGCAGTCAAATCCCTTCCTTCCTCAAATTTGAAAAGTGAATTAGAAGCAAATATAGATAATTATTCAAATGAATTATGTAAAAGAGTGTTAAAAATCGAATCTACATCATTAGACGAACTAATCAAAATAATTTTAGAAAATGTAGAAACTCTAAAACAAACATACGATGATTCTATCAGTTCAATAATATCATTATTATCAAAGATAAATATGTCATTATCTGTGTTGTTGAATGAATGGTATAAAAAAACAGTTGAAAATGCAAAAACAATTGTTTCTCTAACGGAAGGGTTGCATTTCATAGTCAATTATTATACATACATTACACTATTTCAAAATATTCCAGAAAATACTAAAATGGCATTAACAAATGAATTCAAAACACTATTTAATTCAATCTTGTCATTTATTATAATCTATCAAAAGGAAGAGAGTGTTAGGAATTTATATTCATCATTTTATTTAGTGATTTCTAAAGAACAAGTTTTGTTATATCAATTATTAACATCCATACCAAATCTACCAATTTTCAATGATAAACACAAATATATTTATTTTTCCAACAGATTTAATCCAAAAATCTATTTGATAATGCAATTTTCTTTATATATCCACTCCCAAATAATGATCCAATTTTGAAAGGAACAATATAAACAGTGTGTAGAGATATATTATGAATTGGCAAAGTTATATTTTCCTGATAGAATAGGTAATGTAAAAGCAGTGTTAATAAAAATCAATTACAGTGAAAGTTAAAACAAACAAAATAATTATAAATAAATATATTGTTTTTGTTTATTTTAAATTTCTTCTTTGGGTGCAAATGCAGTGTACGTTTCTGCTTTTAATTTAGCAAGCTGTTGCTTCTGTAAATCGTTTAGTTTAGCTTTCTCGTCATTTGTTAAATCACGTCCCTATTATACATACATAAAAAGAATGCAATATACAAAATTACCATCAGAGTTTTTGATTTCGGTAAGGTATTTATCCCATTCATTCAAAAAAGCAACTTTAAATTTCGGTTCAGCTTTACTATGCTTTTTAAATTCTTCTCTGCAATAATATTAAATAAAAAAATATACCTTACATAGAGATTTCCAACAACTCTGAAGTTAAAAGGTAATATTTTATTATGAGTCTTCATTATTTGTCTGTATAAAGACAGGAATCTCCTTGACAACGGATCCATTTGCTGTAATCTCCTTTATATAATGAGAAGAAAGAAGAATAAATATCTATCAAGCCTCCCACAAGCTGAATTCAAAAAAATTTCATCATGTCGGAAGATAAGCAGCAACAGGCTAGAGAATATTTGGATTTGGTATTTTTGAAATATTGTTGATATATCTAGATCAGAACGCGCTTACAAGATAGCCCTCAAAAGTATGATGACTTCGTAAAAATCTTACAGAAATTTAAGAATAAAGAGTATGACCACCTTGATTATAAATTATAGATTGAGTGTAAGTGATGTGACAAAAAGAGTAGCAGAGATTTTGGATGGGCATAACGATTTGATAAAGAAGTTCGAGATATTCTTGCCAGAAGAAAAACATATAGAAAAACAAGCAGGAGCGTATATTTTAATAGTTAAAGAATTATCTATAGAGCTCAATTGCCAGCTATTGCATATCAATTTGTAAACACAGTGAGAAATCGTTTTGCTAATACAAATCCAGATGTTTATAGTAATTTCTTAACCATATTAAAACAATTTAAAGATAATCGAATATCTATCTCTGATGTTACACTTCAAGTATAATAATATAATATAAATAAAACTAATTAGATTGCAACATTATTTGAAGGTCATGATGATTTACAATCTCAATTCAAACTATTTTTACCATTATCAGCTCCAGCTGTACCACAACCCACATCTTATGAAACAAGAAACAAAACAACTCTCTTACAATCAGCAGGAAATAGCGGAAACAGTATGAATGACAGGCATTACCATTCAAACGACAATAGAGATTTTGAGAGAAAAAGAAATATAAGGCAACAACAACAGCAACAGCAACAACAACATCATCAAATAATGCAACAACAACAGCAACAACAGCAACAATTACAGAAGATGGAAATGGCAAGAAAGAGGAAAATGAGACATGAAAACAACAACAACAACAACTATAACACTATTAACAATGAAATATCCAATTTACCCAAGAGAAAACGAACATTTTTCGAGAATATTCGATCATTTTTAGTGAAGGATAGTGACTGGAAGGAATTTGTGAAGTGCTTGTTCCTTTATTCAGAACAAATTATCACAATTGAAGAATTATTTGGTTTAGTGAATGATATATTGTTTGATACTCCCTATTTATTTAAAGAGTTTGTAATATTAGTAAATGAATATAAAAACAATATTATCACCACCAATATACCAAATAATACACAAAATACACAAAATACAGCTAATACACTTAATACAGCTAATACATCAAATACACTAAATACATCAATACCTCAAGTATTGGATATAGAATCCTTATCCAATGCAACACCGTCTTATAAAATAATACCAACTGATCGACTTAAAGATTTTTCCACTCCCACACAATCGAGATTTATTAATTCTCAATATATATCCTATAGCAGCAAGATACTTAGTAATATTCCAGTCACCTCTAATCCATATAATGATATATTATGTAGATATGATGATAAAATGGTAGAATATGATATAAATATCGATATATTCAAAAAACTAATTGAATTACTGGAAAGACATCAAAGAAATATAAATTTATTATACAAAGTCATGCCATTATCAATATACAACTATAAAATACCAGTTACTGACTTTACAGTATTATATATTAAAACAATCAACTCACTCTATCCAAATAGTGGTAAAACAGTAATAAATTCATTAATCAAGAATCCATTTGACAGTATTGAGATAGTATTAGATAGGTGTAAATCTACATATAAAAACTTGGAAGAAAAAAGAGATTCTTTAAAGAAGACAATGAAAATGTTACATGAAAAATATATAGAACATTCATATAATAATAAATACAATAACATACTGTTTAAAGAGAAGAAAGAGTTGAATAATGAGAATATAAAGAATGAAATCAATAATATACCATTCACTATTATAGATACTAATAAAAATGAGTTTATAATTGATGAAGAGAATAAAAGAAATATTTTGAAATTAGAATTTAATAATAATAATAATAGAAACGACTTGCATAGAATAATATATAACAATTTAATATCATTATTACCATTAATATCTACAGATAAGTCATTAATCACTAACTTCTATCATTATTATTTATGTCCATTATTAGATATACCATCTCCTGTAGATTCAGTGTTTGTAACTGGTACTATAATCAACCATCCTCGATATAAGAAAGGTAAAATAATAAAATATAGAGATAGTGATGAAATGGTAGAGATTAAATATGATTATTGTATTGGATATAGTAAAGCCAAAGATATTGAGAAATATATAGAGAAAAATAATGATCACAATAATAAGCTATTTACCTGTATTAATTATGAAATATATCAATTTTTAAGATATTATAATGTATTATATAATAAATATAACACTATTGAAGAGTTTTCTAAATCAGATGAACAGTTTAAAGAATATTGTGAAATATTAGATAAATATATTCTTGCAAATAATAATAATAATGGTGATAGTGAATATATCACTAAATGTAGTGAATTATATAAAGAGGATCATATATACTGTATGAATATGTTGGAAGTGATTAGAATCACTTTGAATAGTTTATATGTTATTGTAGGATGTAAATCTAATAATAGCTCAAGATTTATTGTATAATTATAAATTTATTTTATTGTAATAGAATCTATTAAGTGATACAGTATGTTGTTTTTCACCTATTTCACTTAATTCTTATATTAGTCTTTCTCAGTTATTATCGTTGAATAATGAGTGTTATGCTGTTGAAGTTGATTATAATAATGAAGAAAAAGAGAAGAAGAAGAAGAAGGAAATGAGGATATTTCATGTTCATACTATTCCATTTGTTCAAACAGAAGTGGAGAAATTACCAGTGAATGATTTGAAGAAATATTTGAAATTAATTAATAAATAAATTATATGATATATATTTTAAATACAATAGTATATATTTGTTTTGTTTTTGATAATAATAACAATAATAATAAAACAAAAAAAAAATAGAATGAATAAATATTAGCAAATGTTATACTTCAACTGTAGATCCATTCATTGCTGAATATATAATGATCCATACTGTCATAAATAATCCAGCTGAAGATGTCATTCCTTCTTGAGCTAAATTCCATACTCCAAAATCTTCTACATCAATTTGTAAATAGGAGTTGTAGTAAATATGAACAATAGCGAAATTAACAACAGCAAATCTATTATTTAATAACACTAAAAATAAAATATACGCAATAATAGCATAGATTCCATGAAAACCTAAGATACCCCAAATAAATCCAAGTATTCTACAAAATCATAAATAATACTATTCATACATTCCAAGTAGCTGTCTAATCCAATAAACTACCTTTGCTAATTCAGGAAAGTCTTCTTTAGTATATTCACCCTTATATGTAAGTGCTCTACGATATATTTCTGATGTACTTAACTTCTCTCTTGATTTATATGCCATGAAAAAAGCAAAATGAAAAAGGTTTGATTTGATATTTATTAAAATATAAACGTTACAAGTTATTGTTTTGATTTAAAAACTCTAATTATCTTTAGTTCATAACATGAAAGGTATTATTTTTGATTTTAATGGTACATTGTTTAACGATACAGCATATCATTATAAAGCTTGGTGTCAATTCATAAAAGAAAAAGTTGGTGTGTTTTATCCTACAGAAAATCTAGAAAAATTCAAAGGGCTAACCAATAAAGACTTTTTGGAAAGTGTATTAGAAAGAAAGCTGACAGATGAGGAAGTTAAACAATATGCATGTGAAAAGGAAGAACTATATAGAAATATATGTCTAGAAGATAAAAGAAATATTCATTTACAAAAAGGAGCAGTCAAATTACTTGATTATCTTAAAATGAATAATTACCCAATAGCTATTGCCACAATGTCAGATGAAAATAATATTCCTTTTTTTATTGAACAATTTAATCTGCATAAATGGTTTGATGATAAACATATAATATACGATAAAGGTTTATTTCCAGGAAAACCTAATCCAACTGTGTATATAGAAGCTGCAAAAGTATTAGAAATAAATGCATGTGATTTAATAGTGATAGAAGATGCAAAGAATGGAATAGAAGCAGCCAGAAGAGCTGGTATAGGATATATAATAGGAATATGTGATAATGAAGAAAGAGAAAAAGAATTATCAACATGTGATGGTATAAAATCAATTATACATGATTTTGATGAATTTGATAGGAGTTTATTATCAAAGTAAAGTTAGTAATATAATGAATAAATACGTAATAAATTCTCAATGTTTCTTTGTAAAAAAAATGAAAGAAAAGAGAGTGTTGTTGAGAAGTTATACACAATAAAAACAACCAATTTCTATTCATTATATTAAGCTAAATAATACAGATAAATTATTATTATATTCTTTATTTTTGATTAAATCTTTTAATAAAATCATACATTGCATTAACAACGATAAAGAACAAGCAACATAAACCAATATATTTTTGTTATTCTTAATACTTAATCTATACTCTTTTATATCATTCATTTATGACGAATTTGCTGGTTCTTTTGTTTATCGATCTCTTTTTTCATTTGAGGAGTGTAAATATCTACATCACTCATTTCTTCTATTAAATCACTATTTCTACTTTCCCTTTCTTCATAACATCGAATACTCC
Source organism: Proteromonas lacertae (assembly GCA_002245135.1). Taxonomy (NCBI): domain Eukaryota; class Bigyra; order Opalinata; family Proteromonadidae; genus Proteromonas; species Proteromonas lacertae. Next base: position 80,593 of record NGBS01000305.1, on the reverse strand, counting down.
TTCTTTCATGCTCTTCAATTAACTGAATATCAGTTCCTTCTAATTGACAACTATTGTAATAATTATATATATATTTGTATCATAACTTCATCCTCATTTGTAAAATCTATTTCATTCTATTAATAGCCATATATCATCTTCTATTTAAAGATCTTGACAAAAATGTAATGAAAGCTTGATAAGAGTTTGACAAATATTATTTTCATTTTTCTCAAAAAACAACATACAATGAAAGATTAATAGTATAAAATGGAAGTTATGCTAAATAGTAAGCATAGTTTTTTAATTCTTGGAATGTAATATGTATTATACTTTTATTATCATCTGCTAATTTAAATAAATCATGTGCATTTTTACCTTTTAATTCTATTGCTATATTTTTGATACATTCTGGATATTTTCCTATTGTTCTACTGCTAAATCCCATTTCAGGATTTTCTTTATTACTTCTTTTTTGTGATTTGAATATCTATCGGTCCAATAAATAAATCAACATCAGGGAAATTAGGTCTGTAACCTAAATCAATCACAGGCATTTTAAATTCATCATGATATGTTTGGAATTTATTTTTGAATTTCATTTTTTAAATCTGCATCTGTTGTTATACTTGTTGGAACAACTTTAAAATTCAACCATTTATCTGCTCTATTCATTTCAGATATACTTCTAACAATATTCTCTTGAAATTTATCACCTTTCTTCATCAAATATAATACAATTTTATCATACAAATTTCCTGCATAATCTCTTCCATCTGCCATTTCAATCAATTCTCTTTTTTTTACTAATTACCAAATCTCTGATTGTCTCAGTTATAAATCTAAGATTACCAGATTTAGTAACATCATCTTCATATGTCTCATATATTAGTATATTATCATAATTTGTCTTACATAATGATGATTTACTAATACCTTTTAGAATGTCATCAATCATTTTCTCATCAATTCTTTCTATTAGCTTATTAATCTCAACATCATTAAATTTATAGTTTCCTATTACACCACCATAATATTCAAAATTATTATCATATAATTTTAAAACTGCTTTATGACAAAGCTGTAAATCTTCGATTTCACTTTTACAACTTTTGCCTATTTTATAAAAATAATTTTTCTTCATTATAAGAGATTTCTTTTTCAACTCTTTGAATTCATAAATGCCACTGTCTACTTTTGCAATTAGTTCTACATCTTGAACTAATTTTACTTTATTTACTTCTTCTTTTGTAAATGGTGGTATATATATCAACAATGGACATCTTTTACTTTGAAAAGTTTTATACTCTTTTTCAGATGGATTAGCTAATAGAATTACTGATTTTGCATCGGCATAATCATCTTCACCTATTACTCCTCCATCAGAAATTACAATATATGGATGAAGATTCTTATTAAAATAATAATTTTCTTTAACATAAGAAACAGTATTATCATTATATTTATAGACTATTCTAATATTTCTATAGTGTTCATGAATATAATCTCTTATAAGGTGTGCTAATACTGATTTTCCGATTTTAGAATGACCAAATATCAAATAGTTTCTTTGATTATCATAATTAAATTTATCTCTACAAATAATATTCAACATATCATAGAAACATTTTCTCATTATCAATAAATCATTTTCATCTACATATACTTCTGTATTAACTTCTATTGCAATTTTTCTCTCTGCTCTTCCTTTTCTTTCTGTTACTGAGGATTGTGATGGTTTTTCATCTGGTGAATGTTCAATTACAAAGTTTACATCATATGCATAGAGATTATAATTCTTTATTACAGCATACATGAATGTGCCTTTTTTATCTTCACTATAATCCTAGAATAAAATTAAATATTATATAATATATTGATACTTTTATTGATTTTCTGATTCTTTCTTCTGTTTCATCTTCAACAATATAACCTAATTCATCATCATCTTTAAATTCTTCATCATCTAAGAATATTTTTATAAACACTCCATTTATAATCAAATCAAAATAGTTTTCTTCATCCAATATGTAATAAACATAATGTAATGCACCAACTGGATAATGAATTGATACATGTTTTTCAGAATTTAATTTGAAATCAGGATTACTGTCAATTATAGTAACTTCATCATTACAATCCCTACGATTCATTTCTAATTCAATAATTCCAGTACTTAACTCATATGCTATTATTTGTTTCATAGCTATTCTTTTCATAAATTTATCATCATCATCAATTGTGTCGATGTTTTGTTTTATTGTTTGGTATTCTGTTTCATCTTTAACAGGATAGAATTTATTAACTATATATTTTTCTACAGCATCTGAAACGAATTTTAAATGATCTTTTGGAGTTAATATATTATGTCGTAAATTTTTATCATATTGTTCTTCTAAATCATATTTTAATAAAATATTTGATGAATCTTCTTTCTTCAAATACTCTTTATCCATATAATTCTTTAAAAAATCATTATATCTTGTACAACCAACTACACCTTCGATTAATTCTGTGTAATATTTCCAATAATCTTTATTGTAATTCTTTGCATATAAATAGTGAAAGTAAATCTGTCTTGGAATATTACCATATTTTTGACATGTCTCTTTAAATTTATCATTATTTACATCAACATCAAAACCAATACATTTTTCAAACCATTCTTTAATTTCTTCATCATTTAATGAATCAAAATATAATTCTTTCTTTTTAGTAGTATTTTTTGTATATTTGTCATTATTTTTATGATCAGGTGAACTGATTGATATGATTTTATTTCTACCTTCAAATGTACCATTAAATGTATCCACTATTATTATTGAATCATTTATATCACACGGTTGAATTGGAACTTTCGAAACTTTACCATTTTTGAATAGATATACTATTGCTTCATTCTTTCCGTTTTTCTTCCCTTTCACTATATATATATCTTTTAATATGTTGATTGTAACTTTGTTGCCTTTTTTATGAACACTTCTAGTAAAAGCATCTAAGAAATAATAATTAAATCCTTTTAATTCTTCTACTTCTTCTTCATATTTTTCACATTTTTTAAATCCACTTGTTATTTGTTTTATCTCACTTACTGAAATATTCATAATGTCTCGAATCTTCCCATATAAACCATCTAATCCAGCCAAGTCACTTTCTAATTTGCTCTTTCTTGCATTATTTATATTTACTGAATAATTTAGATTGATTATGTTCATCATTCTAGTATTTATCTTTTTAATTAAGATATAAAATTCAATCATTTCTTTTAATGGAATTGATTTTTTCTTATATTTATTTTCTATTTCTTCTAAATCATTCATTATTGTATCTTTAACATCAAATGTAGCAGTATTTATATTACTCATACTGCTGTTAATTTTATCCAAATAAAATAATCCACGTTCTTGACAATGTTCACGCATTTTTTCTTTTGATAGTATTATATCTTTATTTTGATCGATATTGTACAATGTGCAATTTTTTTTATTATTTTTTATTAAGTATAAATTATTATATATATTAATACAACCATTAACTATCATCTTCTTTAGATTATCACAATGTGTTTTGATTTCTTTTTCCAATTCTTCTTTACGAACATTACATGTATTTATCACACTATCAATGCTTGATAAATCATTTTCTAGTGATTCTTTTTTCTCATCAAATTTTACATTTAATTCTTTTATTAGTTCTTCTATTTCTTCACTTTCTTTATTCAATTCTCTTTCTAATAAATATTTCTTTTCTGTTTTATTAAAGTCTATTCGTAAATTCTTAATGAAATACAGTAAAGCATATATAAACGAGGTTTTCCCTATGCCTGGTTGACCTGTTATCACTACATTGTCATAACACAACATACTTTTACATATGTCTCTAAACATCACTTCATAACACCCTCTCATATAAATTTTTCTTAGAGGAAACTGAAATATATCCACTGTATCACTAAATTTTAAACATTTATCATCATCATCACAAAGACTCAAACTATTAATGATTTCTACAAAATTATCAAACTCATTTTCACTGTTTATACCTTCAGCTATTCTCGCTCTTTTAGCTTTTCTAGTATTTTTGGAAGTATAGTCTACTTGTCTCTTCATTGCCCTACACATAAATAATTAAAAATATACATCTTTTATTTTTACTGGATTGAGCAAATTGGGCAAAAATAAACACTAAGAATTCTAAAGAATTATATTTAGAGTTTGATCAAGCTTGAACTATTTATCTTCATTTTCTACATTATTACAAACGTAATTTTGTTAAAAGCATATGAATACTCCTTCTTTCATGCTCTTCAATTAACTGAATATCAGTTATACAAATTGGTATTACAGTTCCTTCTAATTGACAACTATTGTAATAATTATATATATATATTTGTGTCATAACTTCATCCTCATTTGTAAAATCTATTTCAATATATAATAGAGGACAAGATTAAACAGGGAGAGTTTGAAAATAAACAATTTATACTAAAATCAAGTTTTTTAGTTACATTTTGTAAACAATTTATACTAATTTGTAGTCAATTTAACTGATTTGTAAACAATTTTTATTGATTAAACTCTCCAATTTTTAAATCATTCTATATATCATCCGTAAGGTTTTCTGTAGAGATGATTAATATACATATTATTTAATATTTTTGTTAATAATATAATTACATCAAAAACATCAAGAAATTCTCAAATGAATCATGATTCATTAAATAATATAATAATTTTGATACATAATTGATTTTGCATCTAGAGTTTATTCAGCATTTTCCTGACATTTTCATAAAAAAATAAATTTCAAAAAATAATGAGTCATCAAATGATATATTTATCAGACACTGATACTGATAGTGATAGTGATAGTACTCAAAGTGATAAAGACTTTGAAAATCGCTTAAAAAACATCAGTAGCATACCTAATCATAAAGTTAGGGATATATGCACCAAATGTGTATTAATGGATCAGTCTAAAGGTATTAAAAGACGTAGAATCAGTATAATTTATTACTCTGATATATATATATATAATTTTATTAGGTGCACCAGTAACAGGTCGTCCTTTTAATCCATTTAATCCATATCGATTATATATCAAAATCGATATTCCTAATGATGAACCACCAAAAGAAAAATCACCAATATATATTTTATATTATTTATCAGGGCTGTATAAATTGGTCAACCAACCAACCAATTGTTATAACCATTGGTTTGAAATAAACCATTGGTTGGTCAAGCCATCAAGCTTTTGTTTTCTAAATACAATAAAAAAACAATTATAAGAAATAAAAACGTGTTAATAGTTAATTGTAGTTTCTTGATATCATCGTCTTCATCTCCAGGTGTTCTGGAGATAAAGACGACCGATTAAAACCACTAATTCTTCCTGTGAGAGAGAATATCCTCTCAACCTCACAGGAAGTTGGTGGGCAGGCTAAATATTTTTGTGAAATTTTGAATAGATTAGGAAATCTGTGTTGTATGAGAAGCCATAACTCAGAAATATTTTTATTTGTGCTATTCACTGTGTTGTATTGCATAAACCTCTCCAGTTCATTATCAACATCTGCTATTTTCCTCTTGATTCCTTTACAGGACAAATACAAATCTAAATCGTTTTCACTGTCTAATTCGCTATTATCTATTTGTACATAATTATCTTCTTTCTCTTCATCATATATTACTTGTAATGATGTTGTTGCCAATCTTAATTCTTCATTACTGAATAAAATACAATTTTGAATATATGACTTAGTTCGTAAGTCTTGTTGTTCCCCGTATGGCGGAAATCCCCGTATGGCGGAAATCTATATTGCAGAATGATTCAATCAAAACTAATATGATATTCATGATGATCGGAGTTAGTTATTAACAAATATATAGTTAGTTTGTCATATGACCTACATCTGTGATATACTTATTTATGAACTTCATTATTATCAATATTAAACTAAATTTTGAATATTTTCTATTTTAACGTTTCAGTCACTACTACAGTCTAAAATACATTATCTGATATGAATAGAATTCACTATTTTTAATGTTAAGGAGGTTAAAAAAGAAAAAAGAAAAAATAAGTTCAAGCCTCACTCAAGCCTGCTCTTTAATTTCCTTTTTTATTACCTTAACATTAAAAATAGTGAATTCTATTCATATCAGATAATGTATTTTAGACTGTAGTAGTGACTGAAACGTTAAAATAGAAAATATTCAAAATTTAGTTTAATATTGATAATAATGAAGTTCATAAATAAGTATATCACAGATGTAGGTCATATGACAAACTAACTATATATTTGTTAATAACTAACTCCGATCATCATGAATATCATATTAGTTTTGATTGAATCATTCTGCAATATAGATTTCCGCCATACGGGGATTTCCGCCATACGGGGAACAACAAGTCTAATAAACAACACATTAATGGTATAAAACTATCGTTGTTAATATTATTAACTCTTTCTATTAAATTGTTTCTGATTGCTATATTGTATTCTTTCAAATCCTCTGGTAATTCAATATCGTCCATCTCATGGATTAACTGCTTTAATTTGAGGTAGGCTAAGCTAATTGTTATATTATTTGATTCTAATTCTATAGTTAAACTATTTATAGGTGATAACATTTTTAGAATACCATCCAGTACTATAAAATCTGAAGGAATATACTTATATAGACTGTCATTTGGTTTTTCTGCTTTGATTCCCATTCTCTTATATTTTTCAAAATCTGTAATTAATTTACTTATTTTATTATAGTAAATAACCAATTCTTCTTTCACTTCGCTGATTTTGGATAATACAGCATAGATGGAATTCCATCTAGTGACTGTATATGATGGAATTGATGTTGATATAACTTTTCTATTTGAACAGGTTCTAAGTTCTTTAGCTAAAGTGAGATATACATCAACTACATCTGTAAAGTTAACATTATTAATCGCCAATTGTATTGAATGAACAAAACATCTTACATTCGAGATTTTAATATCTTTTATTGATTTTACCATATTTGGCGCATTGTCACTCGTCACAGATGTAATTTTTATGTTGAACTCATTTTTTAATTTCATTATCAAATCGGAGATAGTCTCTGATTTCTCATTTGAGACTTCAGTTACTGCCAGAGTGTATAATTTTTGTATAAAATCATCATTTAAATATACACAACTTACTGCTATATACTGCACACACGCTTGACTCTTCCAACCATCCATCATAATACTAACACTACGGTTATTTAGCTCTGCTTGTAAATTACTTTTCTTTTCTTTAAATTTTAATTCCAAATACTCTGTGTATGTGTTTCTTCTGGGTGCATTGTAATTGAGCTGTCTGCAAAGAATGGAGTTTATAAAAATGGAGAAATAAAAATGGTATATACATAACAAAGATATAAAATGAATCTTTAATAGTTTGTCAAGCCAAAGATTATTTTATGTGTTATAAATGCTATTTTTTCATTTATATTATTTAATTAGATTATATATATTATTGTAAATTGTCTTCATCCAATTAAACAAAATATAAAGCAAAAATAAATCAATCAACCAATTGGTTAAATTGGTTTTGATATTTACATCAAGAATAGATGAATATTTGGTTATGTGTATTAATTGATATGTGGAAGATTATGGATTGTCGATTGGTTACTAAAAGTATATATGAGCTATAGATTGGTCATTGACCAATAACCAATATGGTTTGTCAATTGGTCAATGACCAATAAATACAGCCCTGTTATTTATATATATATTTATATAGTTATTCACCAACAACACCACCTGATCATGTTAATGATTTAATCAATTTAACAGTAGATGATGAACATCGTGAATCAATGTATATATATATATATATATATATATATATATATATTATTTATAGTTATTCACCAGTACCGTCCATCTTCATTTGATACCTTAACCTACGAAGAAATCAAAAAGCTTCGTAATGAAAGCTTAGTAGGTAAAAGGATCAGAGATGGTAGAAGAAGAGCCAAGGCAGAAAGAGAAGAGCTCAATTTCAAAGTAGCTTGTGACATATCACTAGCTGTGGATCTAAAGCGTTATTACGACACATAGTTCAAAAAACAAGAGTTAGAAGAAAAGATGATGAAGAAACACAGATTAAATCCTAAACTGTTAAAGAGTATCAATAAGAAGGTATTAAAAGATAAAACTAATTAGAAATTATAGTAATACTATTATTAACACTATTTTACTATTGATTGAATTGTTTTCTTTCTATCTAAAAATAAATAAAAATAACATAAACCTGTCGCGCGCGATAAAGAAATTTGCGCGATAAAGGAAGTAATAAGTTTCCATTAAAGTGAATATGTTAATACTTATTTGGAAGGCCGAGTAAATATAAATATAACATTATTTTGTCTAATAAATTACATATGTTGAAATTGTCATCAAATTTTCAATAAGATTTATATCATCTATTATTAATCTTTGTAATTATTTTATTGGTTAAATCGCTAGAATATATTAATATATATGTCTTATTAACATATTGATATATATATAGTACCCTTTAAAAAAATATTAAAGAAAAAAGAAAATATGCTCAAGCCTTCTTCAAGCCAATATTTTATTTTTTATTTCAAACCATCGTAACATCGATTTTGTTTAATCTTTTCATCAAAGAATTGTTTATTTCAATTTCTTTCAGTGATATATGCAATAAAAATAATGTTAAATGATAGAAATAATTAAGATGGATATGAAGTGAATATTTATGAATAATTGAACATAACTATTGTATATGACTGTTATAAGACAAAATGATTATATATTCATGCATAGCGTAATGACATTAACAATAATATTATATTAGATCTAAATATAAACAATTACTTCCTTTATCGCGCAAATTTCTTTATCGCGCGCGACAAAACCAATAAAATAAACGAAAATAACAAGTGTTTTTCAACACTATAATTTTCTTTACATTATTTTCTTTTTTAGAAAAAGAAAAATGGATTCAAGTGAAGAAAAGTATTGTAATCGATGTAAACATATTAAACCTATAAATGAATTTATGAGTGATAATGGTGAATTTTCATCTCAATGCAATCAATGTAAAGAATATAGGAGATGATATCAGTCAATATATAGAAGCAAAAAAATGAATGAACTTAGAAGTATATTTGTTGATGGTGATGATAAATTTAAATGTCGTTATTGTGCTCGTTTCTTTAAAAATGAGGATAGATCAAAAGAAATTACATTATGTAAAGTGTGTTTTAAATTCTTATTAAAATTCTTAAATAATAGTCGTAAATATTTAGGTAAAGAAATATATAGTAAAGATAATACAATAAGATGTTTTATATGCAGAAAAATGAAACCTGCTTTTAAAATACATAGCAATAATAGATGCAAGAAATGCATGAGACATTATATTCATAAACTTAATAAAATACAATTATAAAAATTGTTAAATATATATATTGAATCATTGTTTTTATTCGGTTTTTTCTTACTATATAATAGAGTTTTAGGTGTATTTATATATATAATGAATAATTCATCAAATACATCTATAATGAATTCATTGAAAGATGTATCTAGTACAATTGATTCACTTAAAAATGAGATGTATATAGTATTATTTTTGTTAGGTTTATGGTTATTAAATAAAATCAAACAAATAGGTGTTTATTTATATCGAAGACATTGCCCAGAAGATATATCAAGAATATTAGATGAACCAGTAACACCAAATGCATCAGTTCCTATGACTACATTTATGTCAAGAACAGTGCCTCTACCATCACCAAAAGTATCAAGAATTCATTCAAATAGATCACTAGATGATATAAGTTTAGATATGAATGAGAAGAAAAATAATTAATTTATATATGTTATATTTTATAATGTAATAGATAAATATGTGTGTATATATCTTTCCCAGGGTTGTATTTATCGGTTACCGACGGAGATAGGTCAAAACCTATTGGTTTTGCCTTGACTGTCGGTCGGTCAAGCCTTACAAGCCGTATTTTATAAAATCTATTTTAATTCATTATATACTAATTTTCCTTTCATAAAAACTATCTTATAATATATTTTAATACTTGATTCATATATTTTCAATTCAATTAAATAATTTTAACTTTTTATAAAGAATTACACTTTAATACTCAACAATAATTAGGTATTTTATATAATTATGTTCTTATTTATTTCTACTAATCATCAGTTTCATTTGTAATCAACCACATGATAAATTTGATTTGGATAAGTTACTTATTTGTCCAGCCTCGGAAAATATTCTTTCTGGCTTTGAAGATGTTGCTAGACTGTATAAACTGTTATTGGCAAGTATGTATACTCTAGGAAACTTGGACTTTAATGATAGCCAGATATTTCCAATGGTTTCAGAGGTGCTGTAATGAATATCATATTGCAAATATTCTTGTACTTCATTTGGCATAATTAATCTCTTTCTTTTTACTGCAAATGCATTTATCAAGGCTATTTATCTTTAACATATTATACCAAAAGGTTTTGTAGAAGTTAAAATTAAGATGTTCAAGCATATTTGCCTCTTTTAAGGCAATAACTTCACGAGCCGCTCCAATTGGTAAAACTATACTCCTAGAATATATAATGATAGATTATATTAGATACATTTATGATAATTTTAAGAAATGATTAATGTCAAGCTTAAAGTTTGCCATTTTTTCTTTCAAATTTTTATAATCATTCTATACTTTATATTACATATATAACACAATAGAATAACTCATTGGTAAGGTTAGATTCAATTATGAAGAAAGAAAAAAGCGCATCGACGGACGGTTAATTCGGTATTTTATAGAATGATATATAGAGCTTGAATTCAATATGTACAGTTAGATAATATTATTAATATCACATGTTTAGGAGGAGGTCAACTAATAGTTACTACAGCCTGATGTCGGTCAACATTTGTTTATTGACCTACGACCGATCGGTTTTCTCCGTCGGTCATGACCGATTTATACAACCCTGATCTTTCCCAAATAAAAAACAAAAATAATAATTCAATTCTTTAAAGACTACCTTTTTTAATATAAAGATAAGGTATAACTAAGCAAAATAGAAGTAAGTATTTTAATTACTTTTTTTTATTTAAGAAAGTCATCAAATATACTTTCATCTGGACTGAAATCAATATCATTATCAATATCAACATCAACAATATTACCATCATCATCAAACTTGAGATTAGGGTTTTCATCTCTTAACTTTTGCACATATGCCTTTTTCAATGAAGCAATTTGTTTTTCTAATTCATTTTGATATTCAACCTTCTTTTTAAAGACATCATACTGATCTTGTGGTGTAACTTTAACTGGTGGAGTATTGTCTTTAATGATTGTACCATAAGGTTTAGGTATTGTTTTAACTTTTTTATTTTCATCAGTAATAAAATCTTTGTTATAATATTTTGAATTTTTACGTCTTTCATCTTTATTTCTTAATACTCTTCCTGGTAATGGTGGAGGTGGTTCATTTATTTGTGCTACTTTTCTTCTCCGCTCTGTTTTTTGTTTTTCAGCCTATTCTATTGCTCTTAATCTTAATTCTTTCATTTTCTCTCTTTTTGCTGCTCTTTCATCTCTTGCACGTTTTTCTCTTGCACGTTTTTCTTGTAATAATTCCATTTCTTTTTCTTTCTTATCCGATTCTGATACATTTTTTATAGTATGAATTTTATCAGAAATAACTTCAGCTGTTTTATAACTACCATTTTTAACTACATCAAATGCTTTAGATGCAACATTTATAAAATTATTTAACATATTTCTTCCACTTTCTTCAATATTTATATGATGTTTTTGTATAGTATGTGATCGAGAAACTTCTTGAATTGGTTGAGTTTCTTGTACATTAGAAATATCTAAAGGTGGTACTTGTACATGATGTTGTGCTATAGGAGGAGAAGATGGTTCTTCTTCTATTTCTTGTTCATTATCATCTTCTATTTCATAATTATTATCATTAAGCGATATAGTAGGTATTTCATTTGATTTACGTTTTTTATTTTTTATTACTTTATGTGTATTTTTTCTTTTTTGTTTTAAATTTTGCATCATTATATGATACAAGCATATCTTTATATTTTGTAGTTGGTCTTTTTATAATCCTTTTATCTGGTATTGAATCATCTGTTGATATTTCTACGTCTTGTGTTATTTCATTAACTGTTTTAGTTGATTCATCATTTAATGTAATAGATATTGGACTTGCTGCATCATCATTATGAGCTGTTTGCGCTGGATGATTAATAATAATAGGTGGTGGAGGAGGTATTTCTTGTTGTTCTTGTAATTGATTTATTTGATTTTCTAAAATACTTATCTGATTCAATAAATTATTTCTTTCTTGCTGCAAATCAATAATTTCTTGATTCATTCTCCCTTGTATATCATTAATTGCTTCTTGTAATCCATTTCTCTCAGATAAATAATTACTACATAAATTTTGAAGTCTTTCTCTCTCACGTATTTCATTTTGTAATTGATTTTCTATTTCTCTTTGCCTATTTAAATTTTCATTTGGTTCAATATCTATATTATTTCCCATAATTAATCTAATTCGATAATTATTAGAATTTATAATATTAGTTGATCGCCAAGAATTAATGAATTATCATTATTATCAACAATTAAATTATTCGATCCGTTATCTATATAATTTCTTGAAGGTATATCGTTTAATGAAACGACTAAAGGTTGCATTTCTTTACTTGGAGGGAATATTAGTCTTAATCTTCTATTAGGTGTATCAGTTGATGTACTGCTATCTGTTACTGATGGTGGAGATACTTGATCTATATTTACATTATCATTAATTTGTCTTTGAAGTTGTTTCTTTTTTTTCTTTTTAGCAATAGCTGGAATTTGTAATGCATCACCACTTTCTGATACATATCTATCACCTGTTCCATTCCAATTTACAAATTCATTTACAAATCTATGAGGTCTTTTAATTTCATCTCTATTTCTAAAATTATATCTTCCACCATCATTTATCTGAATACGAGGTGAATTGACTGGAGAATTAACTGGCTATATAAGAGGTGATGGAGGATTTATTATTGGTGGATTAATTACAGGTGGTCCTCTAACAGGAGGGCCTCCACCTCCTGGAACTAAATGAATTCTACGTCCACCAGGTACTGGTGGAGGACCACCTGGTCCTGGTCCTGGTATATTAGATGGTGGTACTATAGGTGGAGGTGGTGCACCACCTCCTCCACCTCCACCTCCACCTCCTACACCTCCTACACCTCCTCCTCCACCTCCACCTCCTACACCTCCTCCACCTCCTCCTCCTCCTGGTGGTGGTGGTGGTGGTGCACCACCTCCACCTCCTCCACTGGCCATCACCTTCTTCTCACATATATAAATCTAGGATCATGTCTATAAATTTGATCACCTATTTTACGATCATAATTATGTAACTCATTGTATGGTAATGACTGTATTATTGATTGCTCTACAAGACCTAAATATTTATCAGCATCTGCTGCAGTTGCTTTTCCTTGTCTGATTGCATTTTTATATAAATTAAAGTTATGCTTTAATGATGCCTCTATATCAGGTCTTGCTGGATCACTAAATCTTGCTATATTTCGAGTTATATGTTCCATAACTTCATTCATATTTTCACTCCTCTTTCTATTAACATCCTGCAAATATTCTTTTTGATTATATTCATTATATGTTTCTTCTTTTGCTTTATTTCTTTCAACACTATTCATATACTACTATATTAATTCTGCTTCACTATTATTTTTAACATGTTTATTAAACTATTTCACTTTTGCTCTTCGTCTAATACGTTATAATATTCTCTTCATTAATAAATTTGTCATCTTTTTAGATAACTTATTTTTTGATTTTTTATTACTCATATTTTTAAAACCACTAAGAAAATATATAATAAAAATATTATAATAAATTAATATATTGGTAATATTGCATCATCACCAGGCATCTTAGCATCTTCTGGAACTGGTTCTAAACCATCTTTTTTATCAGCTATACTAAATGGATCATCACTACCAGGTACTTTAATACATTTCTTTTTATTAACAGGTTTTTTAATTGTATCAAGAGTACATGTCTCATCAACATCTAAATGCTTTGCAACCTCTTTAATATTCAAATTATCTAATGCTTTTTCTCTCCTTCTTTTCTCATATAAATTTTTCATTCTTGTTGCTCCAGCTTTCTCTAAGTTTTTAATTCTTTGCAATCTAGCTTCTTCACTTAATTTTATATTCTTTTTAACTGATTGTCTTGTTGGTATATAATTATTATTATCAATATCATCAAGTTCATTAGACTCAGATTTATCATTTACTAATTCATCTTCGCTTTTATTCAATCTATATATAATTCTGCAATCTCTCTATCAGTCTTACTCATATCTTGAGCTAATGGTGTATTATAATCATCTTCATCAGATGAATCACTATGATAATAATCACGTGTAATTTTTACTTTTTGATTTTTATTACTATTCATTTTTATAATAAATATATATATAAATTATATAAGAATTTTATGAATGAATAATATATTTTAATTTTTTATAATTATTTATGTTTAACACTATAAGCTAAAATATTTTCTAAATCAACTTGTGGATTATAAATACCTTTTTTATTAAATCCGCAAGGTTTTGTTAAACCATTATTAACTGGCATTCTTCTTGCAATTAGTTTTCTTAAACCAGCACCATTTTGTTTATATCTTAAACCACCTCTAACTCTTCGTTTACCATAACCAAATTTAGATGATGTATTATATACTTTATCAGCAACATCAGCAACTTTATCAAAACCTAATGTATTAGCAACATTACGAGCTTTTCTTGCTATATTGCTTATATACTTCTTCTCTCTCAATGCACTATTAATCTCTTTTGCTTTTTCAATACCATTTTTAAATTTGTCAAAAGTCACAAAAACTTTAACTTTTGTTATTCCTGATTTTATCCAGCTACCTAAACCTGCTGATCTAATTAATCTACCATCACTAGCAAATCTATATCTTCTAGTTGTTCTAACTCTTCTTGTTTTTCTTGCATTTCTTCTTTGTTTCACTTGCCTACAATTTATAGTTAATGATATGCCATTAGTTTTTCTTCTTCTTAAAGGACATCTTCTTCTAACACTACTACTTCTTGTTCTTCTTCTACGACTACCATAACCCATATTCTCAATACTATCACCAATTGCTGGTCCAGCAAAAGGTATTAACTTAGCTGCATTTGATAAAATTTTTGATTTTTTTAACCAATCTTTAAATTTACCCATTGTTATATATAAATATATATATACGTTAAGAATTCTTTAAATGAATAATCATTAATTAAATTCTTAAATATATCAAAAATATGAGATTATTCTATAATGATTATAGTGCTGGTAATACTTCATATATTAGTGATGATATTAAAATAGATGCTATATCAAATCATGATATAATTAAAATCATAAAGAGATTCTTTCCTAAAACTAACAAGTATTTTAAAGGTGTATATTTGTGGAATGAAAAACAATATATAGATAAATATAAAAGTTGTAATAAGTGGTGTGTTATATTAAGCACAAATAAAACAACTGATAAAAGAGAGATATTATATCATGCAATTCTATTTTTAATATCAGTGATAAAATATAATAATTCATTTAAAGAAGCTACTAATTTTAATACAATTGAAGGTGAAGCTAAAGCAAGACTATTACAAAATAAATTTAAGATGATATAATTATTTTATATATATATATATTAATTATTATTATTATCTATACATGTTGATTTTGTTTTTAAAAACTTCTGTTCTTCTATATAGCCAGGTTGATCACTATCCCAATGATAACCAATTATAGAATGCCATGCATCATTTGTTTTCATCTTAACCTCTAAACGTAAATATGTTTCTTCTAATGATGTAATTCTATTTGAATCTATAAAATGTCTTTCATCATTCGTAGTTCTACAAATTTGTAATTTCTTCCAAGCCTTTCTTACTATCTCTCTAACTTCTTCTCTCTTAAAAACTGATTGATATTCCCAAAAATCATGATAATTACTAGCTTCACAGAGCAAATTATCTACTTGATCAAGAATATTATAAAATTGTTCTTTTGAACATATTTTAATAAAATACTTATACTTTTTATCGAAAATATACATTTTTAAGCTATTTTGAACCGGAAAATTGAAACTAAAAATATTTGCCTTTTTTATATATATAGCCGTTACGTAACAGATGATCTCTTATTCTTTTACCATTACCATATAATTCAGTATGAGCTAATACATTATCATTATCTGTTACACGCTCAGGATGTCTTACTTCATTATAAATATATACGAATTTTTTAAGTGATCTATGTATAACAACTACAACTTTATCATTAAATTTACATAGAAATGGATAGTTATAATATTTATAAATACCGTCATTAGGCATATCTAATAAATAATCATTTATTTGTGTTTGACAATCATCTAAAATATACCATTCTTGATCATTTTTATAATAATTGGGAATAATACTTAAGGTTCCACATATAATTCTTTTTTCTTCTTCAGATTGACCAGGTTGTTCACTCCAATTTACTCTATATCGTTTAGGAAATAAAACTTCTCTTTCTATAGCTTCATCATCATTAATTATATTAATTAAAGGATATCTCAAATATAAATCTTCTTTAGCTTTAGCTAAATTATTATTAAAGAATCTTAATTGACATTCAGTATAAATATTATTATAATAGTCATAACCGTATAATCTTAGCATAAGTGATTTTTTATCTAATGTATTAAATGGATATATCTGGTGTATTAATTGGTAATTGAATATTGAATTTTTTTACATATTCTTTAAAATTATCATAATGAACATTATCTTTTACTATTACAATCTTTTCTTTTTTAAATTTATTATTCATATAGCCTTGTATATCATATATATAAGTTACTTTAGTAAATAAATCTATTGCATAATAACGTAATAATTCTTTCAGAGTAAATGCTCTTACATTCCTTTTAGGTTTATTTACTACATTAGGATTCATCATTAAATCTATATAAAACAAATGTAGGAGGTTTTAAATCAGCAATTTTTGTATAATTTATATTATTACTACTATTTGGATCATATTTTAATTTAAGTGAATGGAAAATATATTCATCATTCCATTCTGTTTCAGAAACATCTGTATCACTAGTTTCATCATCATTCCCATTATTCCTATATGCAAAATAGACGAATAAGGAACTTGATTTGTTGTACCATCAAATCTAAAATGATGAACTGTATTTGATAGTTGTGATGATGGTGGTGGTTGTGGTGGTTGAGAATAAGGAGCTAATGGTGGTGTTACTGGTGAATATACTGGTGATACCTCTCTTGGTGAATTATTATTATAATCACTTGAAACTAAAGGAGGTGGTTGTGCTATATTGTCATCATCATAACTAAGATTATATGTATCTTCATTATTATCATCTATATTATTATTTTGAGATCGATTATCTTGTAATGATGATGAAGATATAGGAGATAATTCTTCTTCTTCTTGTTGCTGTTGAGATGATTGTAATTGTGGAACAACTGGTTGTTGTTCAACATTATTTCTAAAATTTACATTTACATTACCTCTATTAGGATTTGTAACTTGATATCTTCCATTATAATCTCTAGATAATGCTTCTTCTACTGGCAATAATGGTGGAAATGAACTAATATATTTCTTCTTTTGTGTTAATTTATTCATATAAAACATAATTGCATCTGCATAATGATTTGTGTCTCTTTGACCTTCCCTTATATTATTTGACTCTAATATTTTTTGAATTGTTGCTATATAATTCATTCGATATCCATTAGAAATAGATGAAGGTAAACCCATTATATTTCTTTTATCATAATCAGCAGGTTCAGGATATGCATGACCATCTCTTAAACTAGGTGATCTATATTTGCTTAAGTAAAATAATTCTGTTACACAATTATATATTAATACAGCTATTGAAAATGTAGTTCTTTCTTGCTGATTTGTTATATACCAAAATTTTGTTTTCAGTAACTTATTTATAAAAATTCTAATCTTATTTATTGCATTTGAACTATATACTTGAATTGTTTGTGCATGAATAGAATTATCTTCTAAAGGCAAAAAATTACCTTGATCATCTTCATAAGGATCATCAGGTAAATCATTATCATCTTCTTCATCATCATTATCATCATTATTATTATCTTGTGATTGTTGTTGTTGTGCATGTGGTTGAGCTGATTGACGTACTACAACATTATGTGATGAATTTGCTGGTGCTGATGTATTTGCTTCATAATTATTACTATCATATATATCTTTATCATCTTCTTCATTAAATGGATGAGTATGATCCTTTGTCTCTTTTTGTATTTTTATTATTCTTTTATTTTCTAATTTGACAACATTCAATCTTTCTTTAGGATGAAGCACGACAAATGGATTATTCCTAAGTATATAATTTGAAGCAATACATAATTCATCAATTGCTTTATTTAATCTATCAACTATTATTTTAACATCATTATTTGATTCATAACTGTATTGATGTAAAGGTTTATTTCTTGAAAATGGTCCATGTTGATATAACGATTTACACCAATTAAATAACTTCATATGCACACATTCTACAGGTATAAGTCTTTTATCAATTATTTCATCTAACCTAAACCTTACTAACTTTTTAGCATTATCATAAATGATATCTTCAAAATCTCTATTAGTAAGACGTTCATCATCATCTGCATTACTTATATGATCAGGAGAAGTCATCGGTAAAGTACAGCTACTGCGTCTGGCTAATCGTAAATGCGATCCCTTCAATTGATAGATGTGAACACCCACGTTATTGTTCTCTTCAAAGGAGTCGATGAGCCTGGAAGATGATATTGGATTTGCTATAGGGTGTTGGTAGTTAATGATGTACTTGCTTAAGTACTTGGAGTACATCTCGGGATTCTCAGTGGCTGCGTTCTTACTGAGTTGATGATGATGAAGAGCTGCGATTGCGGAGTAAGCAAAGCTGAACATAGCAATACGTACATTTATAATACTGCTAGGATCAATCACTTCCTTGGGCACCTCCAGCAGTGCTTCGATGAAATAAACTTTGTTGACCCGTGACTTCTTAGCTGGATGATCCTCAGCTGCCTTATGAAGTTCCTTATGTGATCTCTTGACCTTACCTTCGGAGGATGATTCTACCAGTGGTGTGTAGTTGCTTACCTGGGATAGTTGAGAAGCTAAATTGAAGTCCCTGGAAGAGTCTTGTTCTATGACTACTTTATCATTCAATGGAGATGTTGCTTGGGTTGGATCCATTTATACTTCACAAGGTAAATGATTTCAACTATTCAAGTCTATCGAAGTTACCAATTGGTAACAAGTTAACAATTGTAAACTCCCGGTTCCACGATTGGTTTCCACGGTTCAATTAAAAGCCCTTACAAGGTCACCAGCGTAGCAAGGAGAGTCAAGAGCATGATTAGAATCATCACCTCGAGGTAACCAACACTTCTAGATAGCTTACAGGAGTACCTGTAGGAGATCGTCTCATAGATAGGTATAGAAATAGCTTAGAGGAGTCCCCGTAGGGAAGTAGACTCTGTTGAGAAGTAGACCCTGTTGGGAGGAATCCCGTAGGAACCTTACATAAATGGGACTATGGTACATTATGCCAGAGTCCCATTTATATACTATATAATTATTATAATAGACTTATACAATCATACCCTAATGATGGTAGTAATTGTATAATATTCCCATTACAAGTTTATAATAATTCTCAATACCCACCAGAATACATACCAACACATTTTATATTGATGAATGATAATAAACCTAATCTATATTTACAAAGTGATAGTATTGAAGGTTATCAAAAACAATGTATATTACCTGGTGTTATTGAAATTATGTATATGGAGTCACATCTTGCCTATCCATTATAATATTTTATAATACAACATCAGTATATTTTATTATAATTTTATTATAATTTTATTATATTATAAAAACCTTTTTATTAATTTTAGTGAAATCCCACCATGTATTATAAATAATTATATTCCAATATTCCAATATATTCTATCAGTAGAAAAGTAATGCATTCACTTTAGCAAGTTAATATTTTAACTTTTTTAATATATTAAATTGGAGAGTTTAATCGATTAAAATTGACTACAAATTAGTAAAATTGTTTACAAAATGTATATAAATTGTTTATAAAATGTAACTAAAAACATTGATTTTACTATATCAATAATCAAATATCATCTTCTATTTAAAGATCTTGACAAAAATGTAATGAAAGCTTGATAAGAGTTTGACAAATATTATTTTCATTTTTCTCAAAAAACAACATACAATGAAAGATTAATAGTATAAAATGGAAGTTATGCTAAATAGTAAGCATAGTTTTTTAATTCTTGGAATGTAATATGTATTATACTTTTATTATCATCTGCTAATTTAAATAAATCATGTGCATTTTTACCTTTTAATTCTATTGCTATATTTTTGATACATTCTGGATATTTTCCTATTGTTCTACTGCTAAATCCCATTTCAGGATTTTCTTTATTACTTCTTTTTTGTGATTTGAATATCTATCGGTCCAATAAATAAATCAACATCAGGGAAATTAGGTCTGTAACCTAAATCAATCACAGGCATTTTAAATTCATCATGATATGTTTGGAATTTATTTTTGAATTTCATTTTTTAAATCTGCATCTGTTGTTATACTTGTTGGAACAACTTTAAAATTCAACCATTTATCTGCTCTATTCATTTCAGATATACTTCTAACAATATTCTCTTGAAATTTATCACCTTTCTTCATCAAATATAATACAATTTTATCATACAAATTTCCTGCATAATCTCTTCCATCTGCCATTTCAATCAATTCTCTTTTTTTTACTAATTACCAAATCTCTGATTGTCTCAGTTATAAATCTAAGATTACCAGATTTAGTAACATCATCTTCATATGTCTCATATATTAGTATATTATCATAATTTGTCTTACATAATGATGATTTACTAATACCTTTTAGAATATCATCAATCATTTTCTCATCAATTCTTTCTATTAGCTTATTAATCTCAACATCATTAAATTTATAGTTTCCTATTACACCACCATAATATTCAAAATTCTCATCATATAATTCTAAAACAGCTTTATGAGAATTATGTAAATATTCTTCTTCATTAGTTGCTGTGTTTCTTTTATAAAAATCATATTTCTTCATTATAAGAGATTTCTTTTTCAACTCTTTGAATTCATAAATGCCACTGTCTACTTTTGCAATTAGTTCTACATCTTGAACTAATTTTACTTTATTTACTTCTTCTTTTGTAAATGGTGGTATATATATCAACAATGGACATCTTTTACTTTGAAAAGTTTTATACTCTTTTTCAGATGGATTAGCTAATAGAATTACTGATTTTGCATCGGCATAATCATCTTCACCTATTACTCCTCCATCAGAAATTACAATATATGGATGAAGATTCTTATTAAAATAATAATTTTCTTTAACATAAGAAACAGTATTATCATTATATTTATAGACTATTCTAATATTTCTATAGTGTTCATGAATATAATCTCTTATAAGGTGTGATAATACTGATTTTCCGATTTTAGAATGACCAAATATCAAATAGTTTCTTTGATTATCATAATTAAATTTATCTCTACAAATAATATTCAACATATCATAGAAACATTTTCTCATTATCAATAATGTGTTTCTATCTACATATACTTCTGTATTAACTTCTATTGCAATTTTTCTCTCTGCTCTTCCTTTTCTTTCTGTTACTGAGGATTGTGATGGTTTTTCATCTGGTGAATGTTCAATTACAAAGTTTACATCATATGCATAGAGATTATAATTCTTTATTACAGCATACATGAATGTGCCTTTTTTATCTTCACTATAATCCTAGAATAAAATTAAATATTATATAATATATTGATACTTTTATTGATTTTCTGATTCTTTCTTCTGTTTCATCTTCAACAATATAACCTAATTCATCATCATCTTTAAATTCTTCATCATCTAAGAATATTTTTATAAACACTCCATTTATAATCAAATCAAAATAGTTTTCTTCATCCAATATGTAATAAACATAATGTAATGCACCAACTGGATAATGAATTGATACATGTTTTTCAGAATTTAATTTGAAATCAGGATTACTGTCAATTATAGTAACTTCATCATTACAATCCCTACGATTCATTTCTAATTCAATAATTCCAGTACTTAACTCATATGCTATTATTTGTTTCATAGCTATTCTTTTCATAAATTTATCATCATCATCAATTGTGTCGATGTTTTGTTTTATTGTTTGGTATTCTGTTTCATCTTTAACAGGATAGAATTTATTAACTATATATTTTTCTACAGCATCTGAAACGAATTTTAAATGATCTTTTGGAGTTAATATATTATGTCCTAAATATTCATCATATTGTTCTTCTAAATCATATTTTAATAAAATATTTGATGAATCTTCTTTCTTCAAATACTCTTTATCCATATAATTCTTTAAAAAATCATTATATCTTGTACAACCAACTACACCTTCGATTAATTCTGTGTAATATTTCCAATAATCTTTATTGTAATTCTTTGCATATAAATAGTGAAAGTAAATCTGTCTTGGAATATTACCATATTTTTGACATGTCTCTTTAAATTTATCATTATTTACATCAACATCAAAACCAATACATTTTTCAAACCATTCTTTAATTTCTTCATCATTTAATGAATCAAAATATAATTCTTTCTTTTTAGTAGTATTTTTTGTATATTTGTCATTATTTTTATGATCAGGTGAACTGATTGATATGATTTTATTTCTACCTTCAAATGTACCATTAAATGTATCCACTATTATTATTGAATCATTTATATCACACGGTTGAATTGGAACTTTCGAAACTTTACCATTTTTGAATAGATATACTATTGCTTCATTCTTTCCGTTTTTCTTCCCTTTCACTATATATATATCTTTTAATATGTTGATTGTAACTTTGTTGCCTTTTTTATTAACACTTCTAGTAAAAGCATCTAAGAAATAATAATTAAATCCTTTTAATTCTTCTACTTCTTCTTCATATTCTTTGCATTTTTTAAATCCACTTGTTATTTGTTTTCTTTTATTCATTGAAATATTCATAATGTCTCGAATCTTCCCATATAAACCATCTAATCCAGCCAAATCACTTTCTAATTTGCTCTTTCTTGCATTATTTATATTTACTGAATAATTTAGATTGATTATGTTCATCATTCTAGTATTTATCTTTTTAATTAAGATATAAAATTCAATCATTTCTTTTAATGGAATTGATTTTTTCTTATATTTATTTTCTATTTCTTCTAAATCATTCATTATTGTATCTTTAACATCAAATGTAGCAGTATTTATATTACTCATACTGCTGTTAATTTTATCCAAATAAAATAATCCACGTTCTTGACAATGTTCACGCATCTTTTCTTTTGATAGTATTATATCTTTATTTTGATCGATATTGTACAATGTGCAATTTTTTTTATTATTTTTTATTAAGTATAAATTATTATATATATTAATACAACCATTAACTATCATCTTCTTTAGATTATCACAATGTGTTTTGATTTCTTTTTCCAATTCTTCTTTACGAACATTACATGTATTTATCACACTATCAATGCTTGATAAATCATTTTCTAGTGATTCTTTTTTCTCATCAAATTTTACATTTAATTCTTTTATTAGTTCTTCTATTTCTTCACTTTCTCTATTCAATTCTCTTTCTAATAAATATTTCTTTTCTGTTTTATTAAAGTCTATTCGTAAATTCTTAATGAAATACAGTAAAGCATATATAAACGAGGTTTTCCCTATGCCTGGTTGACCTGTTATCACTACATTGTCATAACACAACATACTTTTACATATGTCTCTAAACATCACTTCATAACACCCTCTCATATAAATTTTTCTTAGAGGAAACTGAAATATATCCACTGTATCACTAAATTTTAAACATTTATCATCATCATCACAAAGACTCAAACTATTAATGATTTCTACAAAATTATCAAACTCATTTTCACTGTTAATACCTTCAGCTATTCTCGCTCTTTTAGCTTTTCTAGTATTTTTGGAAGTATAGTCTACTTGTCTCTTCATTGCCCTACACATAAATAATTAAAAATATACATCTTTTATTTTTACTGGATTGAGCAAATTGGGCAAAAATAAACACTAAGAATTCTAAAGAATTATATTTAGAGTTTGATCAAGCTTGAACTATTTATCTTCATTTTCTACATTATTACAAACGTAATTTTGTTAAAAGCATATGAATACTCCTTCTTTCATGCTCTTCAATTAACTGAATATCAGTTATACAAATTGGTATTACAGTTCCTTCTAATTGACAACTATTGTAATAATTATATATATATTGGTGTCATAACTTCATCCTCATTTGTAAAATCTATTTCATTCTATCAATAGCCATATATCATCTTCTATTTAAAGATCTTGACAAAAATGTAATGAAAGCTTGATAAGAGTATATGTAAATATACATTATGTAATAAAACATAATAACTCTGTGCTAAACAGACTAATTATTCTAGAAAGATGGTTGGAAATATAATTTTATAAAGAATTTTATCTCAATCACATTCAACCCTCAAAAAACATACTACATATATCATTAACACTATTTTAACTCAATGCAAAATATAAACCTGCTACAAATGCACTACTGGAAGGTAAATTGTATGTACAAAACTTAATAAAGCTTTTTATCTTCTTTCTAATTTGTTCTTTATTTACCTATATCACAAATTAACGAATAATACTCATACTTTGCCTTTTTTATCAATATCTAATGCTTTTTTCATATCATCTTCCAACCTTTGCCAATGTACATCTAAATATCCTTTATAAGCCAAAAATTGAATGCCCATAAATACCATACCACCAAATAAAAAGAACTTTCTACTTGTATCATGAATTAAAACACTATATTTGTAAATAATGAATTGTTAATACCCAGTAGCATAACCAGTTCCAAACGATAAACTCATTGCAGGTAAATATTCAACAGATTTATCAATAATCCAATCAAGAGAATCATATTCATTCTAAAAATGCATATTTAAGGTATAATACACTACCTACAACATGACCACTTATAAACGATCTTCTTAAAGAATCGCTCATGTTTTCTATTCCATTTTTGACTCTCTCTGCAACTTCTTCCACATCTTCAATCTCACATTTATTACCTGATTTGCCTATATGTTAAATAACTCACTCAATAAACATACTCATAAATTTGAATTTGATTTTAAAAATATAGTCGTTTTAACTATCGTTTTTTATATTTTTGTATTTTCTGAAATGAATGCTCCTGATAATGGAGAAGACAGATCATCCACAAGAAGATCATCCTTATCTGATAATTCTGCTACTGATACAGAGTATTTACCTTATGAAACAAGATTAACAATATCAAAAACTACTCTTCAATTTCTAAATAAAAAATATGGTGGTCTGCTTGACAGAAGTATTAATATTATATTTATATATTATAGTCAATGATCGAAGAAGAAGATTAAAATATGACTTAGATCCTCACAGTCAATTATACTCAATAGGTGGAAAAGTAAAAAGAAACCGATCCGATTCTGATTCAGATGATGACTCACCGCCAACAACTGAAAAGAATTCATCTATGAACTTTTCAAGACGAATCTTATCGCATGATGATTTTAAAGATCCACGTCGTATATTAAGTGAACAAACAATCCACAATGAAACAGAGAAAGAATCATTATCAGCTCATTTGCTTATATTATCTAATGATTATCTACATCGTAGAGTTGAAAGATTAGAAAAAGATCCATACACCTTTCACAATCCACCATATGATTTCCAATATAAAGATACAATGAATATCGCATTATACAGTCTGGTATGTGATTATCCTTACAATGTATTATCAAAAATAATGTTAAGTGATGATGGAATGGCATTATTTGAAGATTTATATTGGTACATTATAGTGTTATTCTTTCAAGATTATGATTATGAAAATATTATTAAACAATTAGATCATTCTATTGCATTCTTATATGTAAAAATGGAAAATTGTAAAATATATAGAAAAGAGTATTTTCTAAAAGTATTAATAATAATAATTATTATTATTATGATTAATAGATGTTACCATTTTTATACGGATATGCAATATTAAAGACATTTTACTATATGTTCCCTTCATCTCGATATACTATGGATAGAACATTCGAGATTGAGATCTACACACGATTATCACAAAGATTGTTAGGTGAAGAATTATGTCCTGCTTCTATTGATTTATTATCTAATCAATATTTCCCTGATAATAATAATAATAATGGAATTAAGAAGAAAGATATTTTTGAATTAACTGAAGATAATACAGCTGATTCACTATTTCAACAAAAACCAGTATAATATATATATATATTTATTTATTTATTATATAGAAATATATGGTAAATAGTATAAGGGATAAAACCTTACCTTCTATTCATATTTATGATGATACTGAATCTTTGAGTAAAGGTAAAATGAGGATGAGGCAACTACATGGAAGATTTGATTTAACTACATTAAACCCACTGAAGAAGGAATTATACCAACCGACAGGATTTAAGAGAGATTTGTTCTTAGGAAGGGTTACACCTATTCCAAGGTGTAAATATGGTGGTACTAATACATTTAGACCACATGATACTAAGAGTATATAAGTTAATTTACATAATTTTGTATAGCGATGGTAGAAAAGGATGATGTTCGTAAAGAATATTATAAAGAAAAGAAGACATTAGCGAATAAGCAATTATTACCTGATGAATATATTCAGACGATGAATAGGAATATAAAGAAGTGTAGAGAGACAGAAGAAAAAGGATCTTTGGCTGTTGGTAGAATGGCAATTGATTTGATGCATAAGAGAGATCAAAGAAGAGAAAGAGAATTGCACACACAGAAATTCGCTGAAATGAGAATGGAACATAAACTGACAGAACTAACTCGTCCTTTTTCGTCTAAATTTTAAATATTTAATTAGAAATGATGTATAGTATTTTATTATCATGAATTATTGTTGTTTTTTCACATTAAATTTGAACTTGAAGAAGCTTGATAGTCGTTTCATATTTTATCTTTTCTTTTTTTTGATTTGATTTGTACAGTTAGAATGTCAAACACAGCTTCTGAGGAAATTATACAGAAAGTGAAGAGCTATGCTGTTCAAAGGAAGAATGAAATAGTAGCTAGGTATAAAAGTAGATTTTATACTTTTTTGTTATTAGAAATGCTCAAATGGAAAAGCAAATGTTAGAATATAAGAATATAATTAATCATTTACCTCCAAATCATCCTGAGAAGAACATGTGGTTATTATTAGCTAAAAACTGTTTTGAATTAAAGAAAACATCAGATACTTGCTTAAAGGGAATTGAAGGTATAATAAAGCAATTAGATAGTGCTAAGGACGCATTATCGATGATGGATTTAAAAAATATACTTTTATCATTAAGACCAGATGAAAATGCTAAAAGAATCAATAAAGAATTTGGAAAGAAGTTTGAAGCAATGAATGAGTTGCTAGATGGCTCAAACGACACAAATAATGAGTTTTTCAATGCAAATGTTAATGATAATGAATTTGAAGCTTATAGTATAATATATAATATAATATTATCAAATATAGTGAATCAATTGGGAGGAGGTGCTGCTCAACCACAAACAACACAACAACCAGCTTATGATTACTCTGCTTATCTTGGATCAATAAATGTACAACCACAACCAGTTCCTGCTAATACGTATGCTGCAGCATATGCCACACCTTATTCATACCAACAACCACCACAACAAGCTGCTCCAGCACAACCTGATTTTGAGTATTAAATTAATGATAGTGATTAATAGCATAAAGAGGATGATAAATGTTTATTAAGTGTTTTTATGGGTATAATGAGAAATGAATAAATGTGTTTCACTTCATGACTTTATAAAATCCAGCTATTTTTTCAAATAATAAGTTATATACACTGTGCAATTAAGGAGGACATTTTATAATGTTCAATAAAATATAAAAAAGGTAATTCCTCAAATTATGCAGTTTATAGAATTTCATAGCATAATTACATTTGTTAGTAAATATGTAAAGTAAATATGCTAGAGCGAGTTCCAGATGATATTTTAGTAAAATCAATCGTTTTTATTTTGTGGTGCGAAAACATTTATTTTTCGTTAACCATATGAGGCTTATTTAATATGATATTTCAAATTAACTAAATACAGTTGAGAGAATATCCAATTAAAATCTACCTTAAGATACAATCTTTGCTTTATTCTCGCAATGCCAAAACCTAAGAGCGCTGGATCAAAAAGATTAGAAGTTTTCAGAACGTATATAATATATTTGCTTTTTTTAATCACTATTTTATATAATCTAATCCATTAATAGTGTTGTACTTGCAAAAAATGTAGGTCGAACTGTAGCTTCAACCAAAAAGATGATTCAATGGGGTTTGTTCTTCGAAGGAGCCGTATTTCTATTTTTAAAGTAATTCGTTTTAGGAACACGTTGTCATGTTAAAACATTCAGTTGTAAGTGGTAAAAAAATCATCTTTTTCGATAAAACAACAGTTTTCGAAAGTAAAACAGTATATTTTTAGGTTTGATTTATTTAATTAGTTTTCAGCCACATTATCACATGATTTCAGAATTGCTAATTTACATGCTCATATGGATGTATCTCAAGATAGTGAAGGTTTCTTATATAGTATAGATTCAAACCATTTAATTTATAATTGTAAATAGATTTAATAGTAGAAGGTATTAATTATGGAGAGCTTCCACATATGGATCGTTTGGCTGTATCAAAGGCATTAGAAGCTGCTAAGAAAGCCAAAGCTGGAAAGAAGGAAGTTAAAGAAGTTGAAGTAGAACAAGAAGAGGAAGAAGAAGAACCAGAACCAGAACCAGTGGAAGAAGAAGAAGAAGAAGTTGAACATAAAGCTGGTGCCAAAAAAACAAAGAAACCAGTCAAAAAAACTGCAGCCAAAAAAGCCCCAGCAAAGAAGAAGGTTGTTAAAAAAATAATAAAACAAGAAGAGAATGTGAATGTATTTGATTTAGATGAAGGTGAAGATCTTAATAGTTTTACTGGTGAACAATCTGTTGAAGATATGATGGCTAACCTCACAATGAAGATCGATCCAGAAATGATTGCTAAATATCAACAACATCAACAAGAAGAAAAGAAGAAGGAAGAGAATTATGAATCATTCGATGGTTTAGTAGATTTAGGCTCAGGATTCTCACAAAAATTCAAAGAAGCTCCAAAACCAAAGATTGCTGGTGCATCTGCTACAGAAACACGTAAGAACTTAGCAAAACCAACAGCAGCATTACAAGGAACTACTTATGGTATGGCTGCTCCAAAGATTGGCTTTGGTGGTGCTCAAGTTGATGAATTCGGTAATCCACTTACACCTATGATGTCACAACAAACCACAAATGTAGATATGGCATTTGGCATGGGAGGAATGAATGGAATGCAAGGTGGCATGTATGGAGGAATGGGTGGAATGAACGGAATGCAAGGTGGTATGTATGGAGGTATGGGTGGAATGCAAGGAGGAATGGGTGGTATGGGAGGCATGGGAGGAGGTATGGGTGGAATGAATAATATGGGAGGTGGCTTTGGCCAACAAGGTTTTAATCAAGGTGGATTTGGTTTCTAAAATAATAAATGTATTATTATAATAATAATTTTTGTTTTAAATATGGAGATTTAAAGATTATTATAAATTGATTCGTTTTGGGGGTTTGAAAAATAATCAAATTTTTAATGATGTTTAGTTTTCTCAATCTGTCGAGAGTTGTTCATTCTAATAATATCAAATGTTGCATTAAAAGTGCATGTAAATTTTCAAATGCATTTTATAATCATCCTATTACTACAAATTATTCAAACTCTCCTTTAAATAGTCTAATTCATGTAAATTATTACAATTCAATAAGGTCATTTACTGATAGTATCACTTTAGAGTATTCATTTTTATTCAATAGAAGCTAATCCACAAAAGGATCAAAAAGTAACACAAAAAGATAATAAGAGTATTAAAAAGCCAAATAAAACTCCACAAAAACCAAAATCTGGAAATGATAATAAATCAAAACAACCAAATCAAAATAAAATACCAAAATCACCTTCAAAATCAGAAACTCCTTCAACAAAATCTGAACAAACAAAGGAATCAATTAATAATGATAAAAATAATACAGAAAAACCAACAGAAAAACCAAAAGAAAAAACAGAAACAAAAGAAGAAAGAATAAAAGAAAAACCTCAAGAAGCTAAAACAATAGAAATTGATTTAAACGAAATGTCCCCTGAAATGATTAAACAGTTTTCAGACTTAATGAACCAATCAATGAAAATGACAAAAGAAGAATTCGATTCAACACAATTGGATGAAAATATATTAAAAGATTTAAAAGACAAATATGGAATAGAATTACCCAATTTAGAATACAAATTTGAAAATAAAGAAGATGAAGAACGATATAATTCACTTTTTTCTAAACCATTTTCATCCACAATTGTTGACTTGAAGAATAAATTAGCGGAAGATGTGAAAGAATTACCTGATACTTATGCTGATTATTTCATGCACAATAAACGAATACTTCATGGATTTGAAGACTTATTAAATGGACTAGAGAATTTGAATAGTAGAGAATGGAGTGAAGGGATGAGAGATCCAGATACAAATGAGCCAATTCAGCCATGGAAAGTGGATGAAAAGAGTATAAAAGATGGAAGAGATATTACTAAGAAATTAAAGGAAGTAATGGATAGTATATTTATTATAATTTATATTTAATTAGAAACACCAAACCCAACAACTATTTCACAATTTGTATCACAATATGCTGAGTATGATTTTAATAAAGAAAAGGTGGAAGACTTTAATGGAAAGTCAATTATGCTGAATGATTTAACTAATAATTGGAAAAGTATTAGTAAAATGGGAACAAAGAATCCGAAGTATGATCCAACCAAACCAACTATTATTGAGACCACAGATCCAAAGGAAAGAGATAATACGAATATGAGAGTGAGAACCTATAATTATCAGGATTTGAGTGATCAAGAAAATGTTATGAAGAGCTGTGAGTTAGAAAAAGAGATTGATGAGGGGTATGGAACTGATCTTGATGAAAATCTTGAACATCCTGAAGAATTCTTCCAAATTCCTAATCCGTATGAAAAAATCAAGGATGAGTTTATGGAGCAATTTAAAAAGAAGCCAAAGCCAAAGAGAGACACAAATAAAAAGAAGAAGAGATATGGTAAGAAGAAGTAATTGTATTGTTATTTTTATCAGTTTTATATTGGATTTTAAAACATTTTCAAATTAAGTTAGATATTAATTAGCAAGAAAAACAACATTTCATTAAATAAGCTTGATTATGATTTGATTGAATAGAATTTATTTTTGTTTTTATTTGATGAGTAAAGTACATTCAGATAAAAATTTACAATCTTTTTGTGATAAATTACCAAGGTATTTTATATTATGTAATGATCTAGTCTGAAACCTACACAAGGCAGTTATTAAAGAAATGACAGAATTATTCATGTTAATTGTATATCCTAAAATAATATATTTGTAGCAAGAACCAGAAAAGGAGTTCATTATTTAACAAAGCAAATGAAAGTAACTCATCCAAAGATAAGAATTCCCTATTTATATCTATTTGATAGTATTTCACAAGTATATACAATCTGCGGATTATAATATTTGTAGATCTGTTCAAAGTATTGTGATGAAAAGAAATTGACAGTTTTACAACACCATCTTAAAGAATTATTCCAATTAATGGCAGAAATGGTATATTATATATATATATAAATATAATAGAAAGAGAAATATCCAAAGAATCTTACAGAAACAGACAAAATAACAAAATTATGGTTGAATAATGGAGTTTATTCAAAACATATATTAGACAAATACTTACCGTAGTATTCATTATTATTATTATACATTATTATGATATTATATAATAGTTTACATGAAGATATAAAATCGCCAAAATCCAATAGTTCTACTCCAAAACCATCAACTCCAACAGATTTAAAACCTTTTCATAATATACCAAAAATAGAATCACCATCAACAAATAATAATAATGTCAATAAGAATTTAATACCAAAAGTATAATTTATATCATATAATGATAATAATAATAATAATATTTGTATTAGTATAATCCTTGGAAAGATTATATTCCCTTAAATTCAGATAATAATTGTGAAAGAGTGATAATATGGAATATTGATTCATTATTACCTCATTATTATTTATCAACAATACAAACAAATACAAAAATAGAACCACCAGTAAAAGAAGAATTAAATAATTTATGTATAGAATAATCAATATCTATATTTCTCATTTAGATAATACAATAAATGAACAATGTGGTTATATATTAGATTTAATGTACTACAATTCATATCATGATGTAGATGTAGAAAATATCTCAATGTTAAAATCATTTGATGATAATATTCCACTTCCTTCATATAATTTTGAAAATGATGGTTTTATATCTCCTAAAAGTTTTAATGAATTGAAAAAGATGGAAAAAGGAAATTATCTTATAGAGTTAGACATAGTTGTGATATTTATAATGGAATTAAGAAAATCAATTGTAGACCAGATATAGAAACAATATGGACAACTGTATAACAATATATATATTTATATAAAATGAATAGAGTTTAGCTAGAATCAATCAAATAACTCAATCATTTCTATTAGAAATTCACAATATGTTGAGTATTTGTAAAAACCAGAAGATTTCTGTATTTGTTCATACTCAAGATCCATTAACTCCACTTTTAGCATTATTAATAACATATAGAATAAATTCAGTATTTCATTTATCATTTTGTTATTTTATATATAGTTAATATCAGTAGAAAATCTCTATTCAAGTTCATATCATAATTTATTCACTTTATTATCAGATATTAAGATATTAAGATCTTCAAATAGTCAATATTGTTATATAACAGTTCCTAATGATATAGAAGCAACAAAGATATGTAAAGAATGTAGCATAAATTTAGTAAATGTGAATAATGTAGAAGATGTAAAACATTTGAATGAATGGTTGATGAATAGTAAATAATTCAAAGGAATGATTTTATTTTTATTTTCCTAAAATACAAACAATTTAGAAAAGAATTTTCATTATTTTTAATGTTTTTTTCTTTTTCACTTTTCTAAAAAATTAATAGAAATTCAATAATAATTCATTTTAAGCAGTTCCAACAGTGTGTTGACAAGCTTCACCATAATAACCATCAAAACATTTACAACTTCCATCTGAATAATCACATAAACCATGATTACTACAATCTCTATCTTTTATACCATTATTAACTTCACTTGGACATTCTTTCAATGAACAATCAGCTCCTCTATATCCACTATCACATAAACAACCAAATACTACATCATTTCCATATCCACTATAACTTGACTTTTCGGTTAATTCTTTACCACTTATACATCTTCCATGATTATTACAGTTATTTGGACAATTCATTCTTTCACAAGCTGAACCAGTAAATCCATTATAACATTTACATACACCACTTTCTCTATCACATGTTCCAACACCACTACATTCAATTTTGGAATGAGAAGCACCAACTGTTTTGGGGAATGATAAAGTGAATGAATCTGCTGCGGCTGTTAAACCTGTTAAATCATCAAATTGTAATACAACACCAGGAAGTGAATCAGCTAATATTCTTTCATTTTCTAATAGCAAACGTGGTGATTTTAAAAGATCATCATCTTTTTCTATTCCGATAATCACTTTCTTTACAGAATTTCCACTGCAACTACTACCACTACCACCTGTACATGTTATTTCTACAGTTCTTCCAAGAGATATTTGACTTAATAAATTCTGACTTTTTATTGAACCATCAATTGGAACAGGAATTTGATTCTTAGCAAAATATACAGTACTAAATTCTTTAATTATTGAAGTGGTAATTAATGCTTGATATACATTATTAGGTGTTTTACCTATTGTAATTGTCTTTTCATCAGATGGTAAGAATGGAAGTCCTTCATCATTAATCATTGCTTTACTATAAAATTCAGTACCAGTCATATCAACTTCATTTCCATCTCCATCAACTAATGCATTACATTGACTATTTGGCATAAACTGAAAACCAGAAGGTAATATCTTAACAGTTAATTCTAAATCACTACCAATGTTAGCATCATCATATGTAAATGTTACTTCTTTATAAACACCATCTGGTTTATTTGGACATGCCAACTTAATATCGTTTTTCTACTAATTCTCTCATTCTCATCATCAATAGTTTAAAAGGATCAAATTAAATATCACCCATTGATTTCCAGATTAATTTACATCGATTTGGATTACTTTCACATATTGAAGATACTTTGGAGGATTTTTCATACTCAAATCTTTACTTATACTTTCCACTTCAGTTTCAAACATATCTATGCTTAAATCTTCTTCAGAAATATCCATCTTTCCACTTTGAATATTATATTTGATTATGGCTTCACCATTCGCCTTTTTACCTATTACTTCAATTGTTCCAACATATTCACCACTTTCTTTATCATAACATTTCAATATTCCTCCACTTTTAGGTATTTCAGCAGGTATTGATTCTGGTTCAACAGTTTCTACTTTCTTTTCAGTTGTTTCTACTTTTTGACCATTTGGATCATCAGTAAATATATTATTCTTTTTACCATATTCAGATTTAGATAAATTTACTGGTTTTCCTATTGTATTAGCTAATAAATAACATTTATCATTAACATATGGAACTATTTCACTTTCAGCTTTAATATTAAATACATTACTATTAGTATTATCTCTGGTATATTCATATAAATGTAATTCTTTCTTTGAATTAATACAAACAAAATTATATGCAGCTAGCAGATGTAATTTTCATTGCTGTTAGAATATCAGCCATATTTCCGTTATTGCAAGTGCATTATTACGTTTAGGATGTACTTCCTAATAGTTAACTTCAGTTAATAATGATATATCTGAATATCTTCCACTTTCACTACAATCATAATCAGCTGGTGATGCTGAATCTTTAATCCACGAATAATAAATATAATATCCACCAGCTGCAGACTGGAGGCCAATACATATGATTCACCTAAATAAGTATGAGTATCTCTATCATAACATTGATTAATTATTATATCATTATTGAGTGTATAATCAACATTAGTTACAGTAAATACTCCACCATCTCCAATTGATTCAACTGTTACAGGTGCTGTAGCTGTTGGTAAGTTAGTTGTATCAGCCTTTAATCCAAACCTCATACCAACATCACTCTTAGAAATCATTAGTAATAATATCACCATCAAATGATGATAATAAATAACAATTCCTCATCTGTGGCAATTGAAGTTTCACCACCTGTTAGTGTTAAAGTAAATACAATATCTTTATCTTCAGTAACAAATGCATCTTCATATGTGTAACTTGCATCTGCATAATTAACACTGACATCTTTTATACAAACAAATTTTGTATTTATTGTTTCACTATCTTTCTTTGATTTGTAAAACCCTATCTTTCCTAATATTCTACTCATCTTTGTCCAAATTATGGTTTTATCACTACACACTTTACCTTTTAGGGGATTAACAAGAGATAAATCATTTAATTGAACTACATCTTTACAATTATAATCTACTAAAATCAGTAATAGTATTCTTTACTTCGTAAAAGTTACTATCTTTTACTTTGTAATAAACTAATAATTCAGCTTTATCATTGAACCTTCTTTATAACATGTCATCTTACCTGGTAAACTAGTTAAAGGCAAATTCATACTATAGTAAGTATATATTGGAGTAGCTGCTGTTGAATCTAATAAATATGGGAATTTACTCATATCACTTTCTGCTAGTTTAATTGTTTTACCGTTTTACATTCATTAATAAATGACATTTCTTAATCTTATTAATCTTACCTAGCAATATTCAGCTTCAGTATTACCTTTATTCTTTATATATAACACTAAATCATTATCAGCAAGTATTCTTCCTGCAGAATCCTCCTGATGCTGGTGTAGGTGTTATTCTATCATCTATATTTGTGGTTAATACATATTCTAATAATTCATCTCCTACTTCACATCCTACAGTATAGTCTTTTACTTTAGCAGTATCAACATAATTCTTTATCAATGGCAAAATACCAGTTAAGGTAATCTCACAGGTATTAGCAGCAGTACATCCATCTGGCTTTGTGAATGTTATTAACATTGATAAATCAGAATATTCTTCAAACGATTTACAGTTATATAATTCAGGTTTTGGAGGATCAACACTATATCCAATTAAATATTCATTATTCTCATTATCTTTCACTTTACCATAGGATATTGCATATCCAACATATTCATTTGAATATTTATTATAACATTTACTTATTCCTAATTCACTTGTTAATTTCAAATCAACATTAACAGTATTATGAATTACTAGAGTATTATAAGTATTTGTTTTTATGATTTTAGGTAATTTAGTCAATTCACTATCTTCTAATTTTATTATTGTTTTTCCATCTTTATTTAATAATAAAGAACATTCAGAAGATGGTAATGGGAATTCGCTTCCTGCAGTCGTAAAGCTTAAACCATCAGTTGATGTATATGAAAATACTTTCAATTCATTTTTATCAGCAGTATATGGACAAGCAAATGATGCTTTATATTTATCTCCATCTTTCACATATCTTAAATCTTTCAATATTTCATCATAACCTGTTAATGTTAATCCACAACTAGCAGTATCTGTACAACCAACAGGAACTGTAGCTTTTATTATTGATGTAAAATCTTCATAATATGTAAATGTTCCACAACTGTATAATTCAGGAGTTGGAATAACTGATGGTGTTAAACTAGCTAGATCATTACCTTCTTTATCAGTATATCGAATATAATAACTATCAACCACATTATCTCGAATCTTACCATAATTATATAGCAACTATAGTTGATACTGTTTTACCATCTCCTTCTTCTTTCTTACAAACTGAATATCCGATTGAAAGTTGGTGTTGGTGTAAATCTCTTCTACTTTAAACATATATTCCAGCTAATGGCAGTATTCAATCATTAATGTTGGTGGTCAATTTTGCTCCATTTGGTGGATTTATTTCATAATCACTATTCTTATCTGCTGTTATAGTAACACCATTAAATCCAGATAATATATTACATACATGACCAATTAATGGATAAGAATTACTATCCGTTTTTTATTGGGAATGTTATAATACCATCACTATTAGTAGCTGTAGTATATTCATAAATTGTAACTTTCTTGGCTTTATTCATACATGCAAATTTCAATGTTGATGATGCTGTAGTCAAAGTTGTCAACAGTAGTTTTACCAATCTTCTTTTTCAGTGAATGATACTTTTGGTAATAGTTTTCCCATTCCTGTCCATTTTAAATCACATTGACCTTTATAACATTCACCTAATCCATTATCACCTTGACCTTTTATCACACTTGAATAATATAATGATAAATCATTATAACTACTCTCTAATTTACAATTATAACTATTGATTAAAGGAATGGAATTCTCATTAATAAAATCAAATAATATCATATATCCATTATCACTTTTACCCATCACATATCCATTTCCTTCATTATTACCATATTTACAACTTATTACTCCAACATAACTATCAATTCCATCAGGTATTATATTGATATTATTTACTTCATATACTTTATGATTTATTTTTCCAATATCAATTGTGATATTTTCAGATGGTTTATAGATATAATTTGATAATGATTTACCATAATCACTTCCTGTTAAAGCAGTCAAATCAGCAGGATCAGCTAATCTTCTAACTCTTCTTGGTGTTTGTGTTTTTGGAGTATAAGAAATAATATGACAAATATCATTATTAGATGGAACAATAGTCGAAGCTTCTTTTATTGTTAATACAACATTTTCAGATTTATCAGGAGTGTTTTCATCAGCTAATCTTCTACTAGCAGGATTAGCATCAGGTGTTGGAGCTTTATATTCATAATCATACATTTCTATTGAATCACCTCTTGAACAAGCAATACTAACATCATTATCTTTAGTAAGATCCATCTTCTTATTTTCAGGTAAAACAGTTACGAAATAACTCATTGATGTTAATTTTAACTCACATTTTGCATTTGGATTTGGAGTTCCATCTTTTATTGTAGCAGCATTACAATTATTTGGTTTTGATAATTCATATAATGATAAATCATCAGTTAAATGAACTAATTCACATTTATATTCACCACTTCCAATCTTGTTTTTATTATATTTTACATAATATTTATTCAATTTTACATCTGCTAATGGATTTCCTTCTTGTTTTATTTTTTGTAATATTTGTATTTCTATCACATTATTATTCTCATTTTTACATTCTATTAATGCACCACTTGAACCAGTAATATATGTGATATTCTCTAATATGTAAATGTTATTAGCTACTCTTTCACCAGGTAAATAAACAATACTATTTTCATCATAATATTTATATTTATTATCTACATCCAGTTAATATTCAAATGCTTTTTGCAAGAATGAAGTAGCAGTTGTAATTGTCTTGGCATTTACAATACCATCATTTCCAGCTGCAATATAACAAATATCATCTTTAGCTGGTTTTGGTTCATCTGCTAATCTACGTCTACTAGATGGAGGATCAGCTGGTTTTATCTTAAATGTTCCTGTAAGTATAAGTATATAAATAGGTTGTAAATTCATAACTCTTGGGATTATAACATCCTAATTCTACAGTATCACCTTCAGCTATTGTTACAACACTTTCAATTCCTTTATTTACTATTGAACCATCTGTTGTTGTTATTTTCATTGGTAATAACGAGGTTATTTCATTATATTTCTCAATTATTTCACATTTTAAATCATATGGATCATAATAAACATCTTCATCAAAATCATATACTACTTTAGCTATATGTTTTGTAGTATCAAATCCCATTAAATATGTTTTACCAATTAAATCATTTGTATATTTATTATAACAATTCAATGATGCATATAAATTATCTGTTACAACTTTACTTTTGTATATTTCATACATTTTCTTTCCATTTGGTAATCCAATATCTACACCATCTTTCAATAAAAAGGATGAGAGTTTTTTAACATCAGATGCAGCTAGTAATTTTGATCCATCTGTATCATCAGTTTCAACTTTACCTAAATAATAACATTTCAAACCATCAGCAAGTTTGGAAGTAGTAAACTTAAATTCAATATTGTTATTATTCTGTAATAATCTTCTTGATGATGCTGTATCAGTTGTAGATTTAGTTAAAACACCATCTTTTATACATGCAAAATATACATCATTAATATCAACATTAACATCTACTTTATCAAGTATATCTTTTATATCCCATGTTATTGTATCTTCTGTAGATACCACTGGATTAAGTAAACTCATATCATTATAGACAAAACTAACTCGACAGTCATATTCAAAGAAATTATCACTTGATATTGTTGAGGGTAATTTTATTAGATAATCATCACTTTCTTTTGCTTTTCCAAACACTTTCACTTTGCCTTTATATTCTCCTAACTCATCATAACACATCAATTCACCTTGACCTTTACTTAATAATTTATATTCTACTCCACTCACTTGGTAAAAATTATCTCTTACTTGTTTGATCTCAGTAGCAGCAATACCCAATTCTCGACTTCTCCTTTCTACTGATCTGTCCAATATACTTTCTAAAGCTCGACGGTAGTTTTGATCAGGATTTGGCAAACCTTCAAACAATACAGCTCCATAACTATCACCACTAGGACATACTCTAATTGAGCAATCAGCTCCCATGTACATCGAACCAGCACCAGCACCAGCACCAGCTGTTATTCCTTCATTACACTCACACACTCCATCAGATTTACACTTACCATGTCCACTACAATTCTGAGGACAGCTTCCTGATACCAAAATTATCGCTATTAAAGCAATAATTATCTTCATAACCAACATTTTTGATAATAGTAAATGTTTAGTGGTTTTTGACTTCTTTGATAAACAAATAGATTTGAGTAATAACTTTACTTACTCAAAATTTTGAAATTTTTATTTTTCATCATTTTTACCATTTTAAAAATTTCAAAAATTTAGTAATGCAAAATAAATCATAGAATAATATTTAAACTACTATTATAAGACTTATCGAGCTACATCTCTTACTAAAGCATGGAATGCTTCTAAAACGCCAGGTAATATAGCATTTACACTTTCATCAATTATTCCATAGATTAAACTTTCAGCATCCTCCTCTGACAAGTCTAGTCTAAATCTATCTTCGATCTTTCTCAAGGAAGTTGGAGTTAAATCATGAACTCCAGCATCCAGCATCAATCTCAACAAGTTGATCAACAACGTAGCTCTCTTTCTCAATTCCAAAAAGGCTTGACTGCAAAATCTTTTGAAATTATTATAATTATTACTTGTAGCACCACCCATACCTTCTATCATTTCTTTTGTCAATCTCATAGCTACAGGATTCTTCATTTTAGGATCATGACCAAATACATAACCAAAATCAATATGAAAGAGATGTCCATCTTCACATAACATGATATTATCTAAATGTCGATCACCAATAGATAATAGGTAATTAATAACACAATAACCAGCACAACTTCTGATATAAACATCCATCGCTTTTGGACTAATTCCAAATTCACCATTTGGATCAGGATTATACTTCCTCAAATGAGTTTGGAAGTTTTCAATTGAACTAACAGGTTGACTATGTCTAACAAACTCTAACAAGCCTTCATTACTATTTATTGCTATTACACGATATGGTGTTAAGTGTAGATTTAAGTTTACATTCTTTAATAATTGGTCTATTAATGTAATCATTTGTATAACCAATTGATCTTGTCTTACATCATCTCCTAGTTTCACCATCACTGGAAATGATGGTTTTCTAAATATATAACAAACTTCTATATCACTACATATCTTTTTTTCTTTATTAAAATGATCATCACATAATGTACAACCACATAATCTACAATGATGTCTATCTGTAATCATTACTATTTTATCACATATTTTACATTTTGTGCACATACAAAAATTGAATTTCATTTCACAATCACAACATTTATCAGTTTCTTTACTGTTATCACTGAAATAACTCAATCCTAAATCAACTGGTAATCTATTAGAATCAACTAAAAAGTGTAATGAAAATGGACTTAATGCACTTTTAAATACTTTTGCAGTTTTTGTATTAACACCTGTTACATATAAACTTGGTAATAATGGAAAGCACACACCTTTAGGATAGTTTAAATCTATCTCAGTTTCCATTAATTCTATCAATTTTGGTGTCTTTTTAGCAGCTTTTCCACCACTTTCTTGTAGTTTTAAAGCTAATGAAAACAGTTTTCCTACAAACTCCTGTTGTAACATTAAACTGCTATTAATAGATCGTCCTATATCAGTTTCATCTAATGTCTTTAAAAATAATGAATGGATATATTCATATAATTCACTATATTTCTTATCTTCCATTGCTACCATCAAATACCAGTGGAAATAATTAGCAATTTCTAAAGATTGACTACTTCGTGTGATTAAAAATTTACCAAGTGGTGTTGGACATAATTCAATTTTATAATCTTCAATATTACGAGGTAATCTATCACCTTGAAGGTTTGGCTCGTATCTTAAAGCTTGAACTAATTGTAATAAAAACCATAATAACTGTTCATCAGATGATTTTTCTATGATTTTTATTGCATATTCTCTTATTATTTCATTCCTAAATTCATCTGTTAGTAAAACTAAAGCATCGTCTATATCTACAAATCTCCATTGATACAATAAACTAATTGCTTCTTTTACTTCATTTTCATCATTAAAATCAACGCAATAAAGGAATTTTTCTAGTCCTTTCTTATAATCAATTAAATAATAACGAAATTTCCATATCAATAATTGCTCTTCTTCTTTCAAATCCTTTCTACTTTTGGGGTTATTTATTATATTCATCAATTCAGTTTTTTCCTTCAAATTTGGTTTTAAATTCTTATCTGTAGATGAATTTTGACTCAATTTACCTCTAGCTACTTTATGTGCTCTTTTTTCAGCTGGATTATTCTCTTCAACTGTTGGATCATTGATTATAAATAAATTCTCATTATAATATTTTGTTGTTGTATTTATATTATTATTGTTTTCACTATTATTTGGTATAATTGCACCTGTTAAATCACTTTCACTTTTAAATGCAGTTTCTGGATATATATTCTGTATATCGTTGGTTTTTGGATTCATATAAATATTTCTATCACTTCTAATATCTTTATATTCAATCCATCCATTACCTAAATGTTTAGTTACTATTGTATCACCATAAGTTGGTTCTTCAAATATTACTGGATACGGGAATGATGGGAATT
This sequence comes from Proteromonas lacertae, assembly GCA_002245135.1. Classification (NCBI taxonomy): domain Eukaryota; class Bigyra; order Opalinata; family Proteromonadidae; genus Proteromonas; species Proteromonas lacertae. The sequence continues at coordinate 37,799 of NGBS01000305.1, read as the reverse complement.
GAATAGTTATACTCATATCCTCTTTACGACTGATTAATGGATCAATATCACTCAAATCACTTAGAGTTTTAATCATTTCACTTGAATATTTTCTTTCTTCATCGATTAGAGTGTGTAGTCGTTTACTGACGATTGTGTCGAGCCAAGTCGCACTTTGGTTCATTGGACGACTTTCAAAGGAGTCTTGGGCTATTCTGACACATTCATATGGATCATTTGTTATTACACACTTGTTTAAATCAGGATCTATTTATATTAATATTGGTTTGTATATACATCTATGTGGTAGTAATCTGACTTTAATATAGCCAGTACGTAGTTTACTGTGATCATCGAATAAAGGTAAGATTCCATGTGCTACTATTTCACTATTGTTTCTATATATATCCAATAACTATTTTAATTGATATTATAATATAATATATATACCAAAGTAGTTCCTTTTAGTAAATCTCGATATTTAATTGGTAATACGATTGTTTCATCTTGACTAATTATACCTTCACTATCTAAATGCATTCTTACACTATATAAAATATTATATTTGATTAAACAATACCTCTTTGAAACAGCATATACTGGAACATTGTCATAAGCTAATTGGATATTTACATAATAATCACTTAAACGATCTGATTCAGTACAAAGTGGAATCTCCATTACCACTGGTTTTAACTATTCATAATCAGAATAACAGATATATCTATACTTGTATCTTCAACGGTATTGATGTGGAGACATAGTATTTATATTCTACAGTCTCAGAAATGGACATATCGTTAGAAATCGATGAATAAAGAAAAAGATTTCTAAGTTCGAGTCAAAAGCTTGAAAATATTCAAAAATTATTTTTCTAAATATGTCAGTATCAGACGATGATTTGAAAGAAAAAATAAAGGAAATCTTAGCAGATCCTGCTTCTAATGGTATTACACCAAAAGACGTAAGACTAATACTTGAAAAGCAATTCAAAATTGAGTATTTGATTATTTTCGTTATATTAAATAGTCTAGTTGATAGAAAAAAAGACATTAAGCAATTAATAGAAAAAGTGATTTCAGAACCTGATGAAGAAGTATAATTTGCATTTTTTCATAGTAAAACATAGGTTCAAGAAATAACTGATAAACAAATTGAAGAAGAAATCAACCGAATATTAGATAATTATACAGGGGATGAGATTTTACCAAGTAAAGTGAGAGAAATGTTGGAAGATCATTTCAAAGTGAAGTATATAATAATAATTAATGAATTATTAATTTTTATATATATATAGATTAGACAATAGAAAGAAATTAATAAAAAGATTAATAATTCAATATAATGAAAAAGTAGTAGATGGTGATGATAAAGGTTCAAAAAGATCAACTAAAAAAGAGAAAGTGAAAAAAGAAAAACCAAAGAAAGAAGAAGTTAAAGTAGAAGATGATGATGATGATGATGATGAAGAGGAGGAAGAAGAAGAAAAACCAAAAAAGAAAAAATCAACATCAACCAAAAAGACAACTAAAAAAACTAAACCTAAAAATGTAGATAAAGAATTAGATACATCAGAAGAAGAAGAAGATAATGATGATGAAAATTTAAATGAAAGTGATCGAGAAATGCCAAGTAAAAGAAAAAGAGAATCAACCAAATCAACATCCTCCAAAAAAACAAAGAAATTGACAAATTTAGTTTATTTATCAAATCAATTAACAGATATAATTGGAATAAGATCTATTGTTCCAGAGGATTTATATGAAAGATTAGATAATTATTTAGAAAGAAATAATCTTCGTGTGAATAAGAATGAAATATTATTAAATGATGAGTTAATAAAAATGGGAAATGAATGTGGAATTTTAGGTGGTGATGATAAAAAGAAAATAAGTCAATATAAATGGAAACAGATAGTTAAGAATAACATGTTTAATAGTAAAAACGTAGATGCTGATGGAGTACCATTGCCTGTATATAATTATATACTCTTTTTTTTTTACTATATTATAATAGTCTGTAATCAATGAAAGGAAAAGAAAAGCTGAAGAATATAAAGAAAAATTAGAAAGAGGAGAATGTGGTTTGTATTTAAAACCTCAGTTGAGTGAATTTATGAATAAAGCTCGAAGCTCGAGAGGAGATATTATGAAGAAACTATGGGGATATATTCATGAACATGATTTACAGAATCCATCGAATAGAAAAGAAATATTGTGTGATGAGGTATTAGAGAAGATATTTAAGAAGAAGAAGATCGATATGTTTAAAATGGCTGGTGCTATATCTAAATTAGCTTCTAAAGATGAGTTCTAATGTCACTTTTTTCATATTTTTCTTGTTTTGATGGGATTTGATGTGTATATTCTTCAATTATTTAAAATCCTAAGTGTATTAAAATATTTAAACTACAAACACAATAATTTACATAATCATTTTAAAAGTAAATTTGATAAAAGTATATTCATCATATTACTATCACTCTCTTCTTGGTGGTGGAGGAGTTGCATTGGGAGTTGATCTTCTAGGAGGAGGAGGAGGTAAATTGGTTCGTTTAGGAGGAGGTGGAGGTCTTGTTTTATTATCATCATCATTATTCTCATCAGTTGGTGGTGGAATTGAAGGAACAGGAGGAGGTGTTGGACTTTCAGATTCTTTATGATGGTGATGATGATGGTGGTGGTGTTTATGTTTATGTTCTTTCTTATCATCTCCAGTTTCAGATGCATTATCAGAAGAAGAGATATTAGCTGATAATGTTGTTGTTGTTGTTGTTGCTTGTGTAGTTGGTGGTTTTGAAGGTGTTAAAACTACTGGAGGTATTGGTGTTGGTTTAGGAATTGGAGTATTAGTGATATCTTCAAGTATTTTATTCTTCTTTGATATGAATTCAGTATATGTTTTATCATATGTTTTTACATATTCAGATAATTGATTGATGAATTTCGTTAAGGGTGAGTTATACTTTAATAATTCATCAATATCTATATATATATACATAAGATATAAGATACTTGTAATACTATTCTTTATCTTTTTATTATTCTCTTGTTCTTTCTTCAAATTAAACTATTCAATATAAAGATGAATAAATACGTTTGTTGATTCTAATTCTTTGGTTAGTTTTTCAATTACACTGTCTTTCTCTTGACTTTTTTCTTCGTTTTGTTGAAGCGAAGCCAATTTCCATTGAGCATCAGATAAAGCATGTTCTAATTCACTGATTTGATATTTTAAATTGTTTATCTCTCCTTTCAGTTGTTTTATTGTTGAACCACTTTTTCCCAGTTGTATACGAGTATCTCGAAGATTTTGTTTTAAACTTGGCATTACTGAGTTTACATTATCATCTAATCTCTTCTTTAAATCAGAAGATTCTTGTTGAGATTGATTATATTTGGCTAATAATTCATCATATTGTTTCTTTGTCTCTGATAGTTCTTGATAGCTCATATTTTCATTTACTAAAGATAAATTTCTATCATTGTCTCTTGCTTTCAAAGCGTTCTGTAATTGTAGTTTTTCACTATCAGCAAACATCATTCTATATAAAATAATTATCTTTAAAATAAATACTTCATATTTAAATCAGAAATAATCTGATCTTTCTGTTGAATAGCTTGAATAGCATGTTGATACTAATTGTTTTAAATAACAATGTAATACTTTCGTCTTCAGCTCTCCATACTTCTGTTTCATGGCAGCCATTTGTCTATTCCCGTTATCAGCCATCCTAAATAAACAAAACTATCTTTCTTCTATTTGAAACGGATATATATTTATTATTCTGAAATGAATTTTTCTATTCCTGTTGAGATTCCACCACAATGGTATTGTTGTGAATTATGCGCATTAACAGTTCCAATAAATGGTATTAAATCTTATATTTATTTTTAGAAAATTCAACAACAAGTGAAAAAGAATACAAGTTGTTATTTCGAGATGGTAATACTGATGATAATACACATCCAAAAATACATTTTTATGGAGTATTCATCTTTATTCTCAAATTATAGACAAACAAAGAATTACATTGTGATTTTACTTCAAATGATAGTCATCTATCAATATTTTCTCCAAAATCGGAATATAAAACAACAACATCAGGAAATCCCAAAGTATAGTTTAAATTATTGAATTAATCACAATAGATCTGTTCAATTGCTTTATCATCTGATAATGAGTGTATATCATGGGGTGATGGTGATGGAACACTATTTTTATCAAATCCAAAAGCAATAAATCCTCCTTTAGTTTTCAAAGATCATCATTTTAGTTCAATCAATACAATTCACTTTTTCCCAAGTAATAAAGTCATTTTAACAGGTTCATCTGATTTTACAGTATATTTACTAATATAATAATTAAAAATACATATATTTATATTTAGTTGCATATAAGTAATTTATCAGCTAAAATCGCAAGAACATTAACAGGTCATAAAGGAGGAATATTAAGTAGTGGAATAATTGGAATTGGTAAAGAAGTGATAAGTACTGCAAGAGATGGATTAGTTAAAATGTGGAACTGTGGTACTGGCCAAGCTGTTAATACAATTGATACTTCTGTATTAGAAAATGGAATACCGCAAACAAGTGTTAATTGTAATACTATTCATTCAGAGTATTTTTATATATTTTTTTTATTTCTGTTTTTATAATAGAGAAGTATTTTCTATTGGTTGTGAGAATGGAAAATGTTTTACATTTGATAAAAGAACAAATAAAGAATCAATATTCAATAAATCATTTGAATCTTCAATAACAAGTGTTTGTTATAATCATCATAATAGTTCGTTATGTATTACTTTAGAAAATGGTGAAATAATAATATATGATATTGTTGGAAATAATGAAATATATCATTTACATACTCTTCATGGTTATTGTACTTCTAGTTGTTTAAATAATAATGAATTGCTATTGTCATTTTCAAATGGAGTTGTTGTTCAATATAACAGTGAATATAAACCATATAAAATGTATTCAACTTCAAGTTATGATCCAATTGTTGGTAGTTTTGCTTATTCTATGAATAATAGTGATTTTATTTATACTGCTAATTCATTTGGTAGTATTTTTTCATATTAATTTTCGTTTTATTTTCAATTGTTTATTTTATTATTAAATCACAACAAAAACAATTCTATAAATCATATACATTACATATAAATATGTTACTTATGGTGGTGGAAGTGATATTGACATTGATGAAGATGAATAGTCGTTAAATGATTTTATTATGTCATTTTGTTGTATATCATCTTTAATCTGTTGTGTCTGTAGTGGTGGTGGTGATTGTTGTAATACATTTTGCATTGGTAATACTAATTGTGGAGATTTTGACTCAACTGGTTGTTGCGGTATTGGAAGTGGTAAAAATTGTATTTGCTGTTGCATTTGTTGTTGTTGCTGCTGCTGTGGTTGCGGTTGTATAGGATGAAGTTGTTGATTTTGTTGTTGTTGAAGTGGTAAAGGTTGTTGTTGTTGTTGTTGTTGTTGAATTGGTTTATAATTTCTCATTCCATCTTGATTAAAATCTTCAATAAAACAATCCAGCAAATTATTATTTGGTTCTATATCAATATATATATATATATTATAATAAATTAATACTTATATTTAAAGGCATCGATATTTGTGAAGGAGTAATTCTTGGAGTTTTCATTTCAGAGATTTGAAAATTGCTTGAATCATCAGTGATTGTTACATTCCATATATCTTTTAAACATGATTCTAATATTTGCTCTAATAACAATAATACCAATGGATCTTTGAATTGATAAGTATAAAATGCAATTAATGTATGAAAATGATTATAATGAATTGTTTTCTTTTCAATGTTCCTTGATACGAATAATCCAACATTATAATTGACTATAACATTACGATGAGGTGCTTCTGGAACTACATCCCATTGCCTTACATCACTATAACTCCAATCTAATCTAAACAAATATTATTATTATTATATAAATACAGTGTGCTTTCTCTATAGATCCATGCTCCAGTAGATAATAAATTCCCAGCCATTGCTATCTTCTCATTTGCCATTAATAACTTCGTTTGGTCATTGGATAATGAAATATCACTATAATTACCATTACCTCCATTTATTCCATTATTACCACCAACTGAAGATGATAAAGATGATGATCCAATCATATTTCCTACAGTGTAAGATGAAGAATTCATTTTCCATTCACTTGATTGTAAGTAAATATATGACATTGATTGATTGTACAAATTGACAGGTAGTTGACGAAGTGCTTGTATATTTCCATCTCGAACTAACTGTTTTAACTATTTAAAATGTAATAAAAATAATAAAAATAAATTATATATACTGATTCATCTAATAATGTAGAATTCATAGCAGTTGATGGTTTTGGAATTTCATTAATATTGATTAAATTCAATTTATATAATATATTAAATACATAATCATAACAAATTACAGTCTCTGGTGGTAGTACTCCTAATGGTTTAATATAATCTCTATAAATATCTTCGCCTAGTTTTCTCATATGAATTCTACTGGTGGTTATATGATTTAATATTTCTTTGATCATTACATTTAAAACATTTGATAAAACGAGTGGTGGAGGAATTATTTCCTCTTTTGAATGGATCTATTGGATTGTAGATATGTTACTATACTCGTGGTCTACCTCTCTTTTTCCTAGTTGTGGATGGATTTGTCTGAGATTGATCATATGTTCTTTTGTATGCTACTTTTTCACCATTTGAATTTATAGTAAATCTCTTTCTTCTTTTATCATCTATAACTCTCATAAAGTAACAGGATTCTTTCAGTTGCGACTGAGAAAGAGAAACACCAATTGGCGGGAAATCTATTTGGATGTTATCTTTTGGTGTTCCATCATCAATATCAGTTTTAGGAGGGTTTGACCATACAATAGCATCAACAAAGTGAAGTAATTCTTGAACTGTTTGAAGTTTCTTCTCTAACTACATTCAATGTATTAATATATCAATCATACATCAGCTTTATATGTGTCATTGGGATTTGGTAAACTAGCCTTGTCATTTTTATTCATTTTTTATTTCTGAATCTCAAACTGACATTCAAGCCTAGGTTGTTATAAATGCCTTATTTAGCTATAATACTTGCTGCTGGTATATTTTTACATGCTAAATATTTTTAGGTTATGGAACTAGATTAGAAAAAGATATTAAAAATGATGTGAGTGGAGATTTTAAACATTTAATTGTATACCTTAGTATTTGATGAACAATATAGGGTGTTCCAAAAGCATTATTGCCAATAAAAGGAGAGCCATTGTTAAATTATTGGATTAAACAAATCGAAGAAGAAAAACAAATAGAAGAAACTATTGTTGTAACAAATGATTTATTGTATATTTGATTATTCACATATATGATAGTTACGATAAATTCAAATTATGGGCAGAAGCTCACTCTTTCCCAATTGATCATATTTTATCAGATCACACCGTTAAGAATGAAGATAGATTTGGAGCTATTGGTGATCTTTGTTTATGTATTAGAAACTTCCCAAAATCAATGGAAAACAGAGATATATTGATTATTCCAGCTGATACAATATTTTTTTCTGATTTTTCTTTATCGAAGTTTATTTCAGCAACACCATTAACAGTATCTGGTTTAATAGGTTATGAATTAGCAGAAGGTGTACCATCTTCAAGATATGGTATTTTAGAAATAAATGAATTGAATAATCCAATTCATTTCTTTGAAAAACCAAAAGAATCAGAAACTACTTCAAGAATTGCTTCACCAGCTGTATATTTATTTAGAGCGAAAGATATTCATTATTTTAATGATTTTATGACTGTTATGAAGGATAGACCATTAGAGGAGAAGGATGCTCCAGGTAAGATGGTTTCGTGGATGATTAATTCTGAAGGTGTTATTTTTCATGTTTTAATTGTATTTATTTACTGTTTATTGTGAATAGATCAATGGAAGATTTGATATTGGTGCTTTAGAAGAGTATAAAAGAACAATTGAGTTTTTTGAGAAGAATTAAGAATAATTTTATAATTTTGGTTTTCTATACTTCATGTTTATTCAGAACTTATAATATTAATATATTTAAATACAGTTAATATTTGTTTAAATAATATTATTTGTAATATCATTGTCATCATCTGAAAACTCTGAGATATCACCTCCAGAAGGTGGAGAATTATCAGCCAATGGATTTCTTGCTGGTGCTATAAAAAAATAAAACCAGTGATAATTAAATTATACACATTGGAGGAGTAACATATTTACTCTCACTTACAGTTGGTGGAGGTTCCTGTTGTTGTTGTTGTTGTTGTGATTGTGAAGATGGTGGCGGTTGACTAAAACTTTCAATAAAATCTTCTTTTCCTTCTCTTCTACCGCTACTCAAATTCTGATTGATTTCTTCAATATTTCCCTTTAATGTGTTATTATCATCAACATCAACATCATCATCATCATCTACATCATCATCACCAACTAAATGCTTTCTTGCTATATTCTGTTGTTTATTGATTTCTTCAATATTTCCTTTTATTGCAACACTGAATGAATTACTATCACCTGATGGAGAAGATGGTTGTGGCGGAGGTGCTTCATTATTATTATCTATTAAATGCCTTTTTCCTTGATTTTGTGTTTTTATTACACTGATATCTTCGGATTTATACTTATCAAAATCACCATCAGATGTATTTCGTTGTATTTTCTTTGATTCATCATTTGGTTTTTCTGGAGGAGGTAAAGATGATTCAGATGATTGTCGTTTGTGTAGCAATGGTGTATCTCTTGAAGATGATCTATTACGTTCTTTTCTATGGGAAGATGAATATGGTTCTGGAGATGGAGGAGGTTTTCTTGACTTATTATTGTTAGTCTTTGGTTCAATTGATTCTGCAGTTGGTAATTCTTCCTTTTCTTCTTTTTTTGGTTTTTCTTTCTTTGATTCTCTAGAAACTACTGCAGGAGGTTCATTCTTTGATTCTCTAGAATTAGCATCTGGTAATTCATTTGGCTTGTCATTATTATTTTTTGTTCTTAAATCATTATTTTTTGTCATTAATTCTCTAGAATTATTCTCTTCATTCTTAACTTTCTTAGGAGTAACTAATGGTGATGGAGTTCCTTCACTGCTGCTGTTACTACTACTTTTCAATACAGATGAACTTTTTGGATGATGATGATGATGATGATTTATCTAAACTAAGTTTATCTACAACAGGAGGTCCATCATCTTGTATTGGATTAAAAGGAGGAGTAATTTGTGGTGAAAATTGAACAAATGATTCTATAAAAAGTATTATAAATGAAATAATATACCAAATTCATTTGAACTTTCAGAAGCCATCTATTCATAAATATAAATTATAAATAATAAATATATACAATTGTTTCTGTACCAACAGACAAGCTATTTAATTCACTATCAGATATATCTTGATCATCTTTTAATCTCTGTAATAACTCATCTCTAATTGATTTCTTAATACCATCAACAGGTGGAGATACTGGCTCTTTAATATCTTCTTTATTATATACAACACTTGACATATATTCACTAAATTCTTCATCATCTACTTCTCTCGTATAATCTCTATAACTCAACTGTTTCGGTGCTTCAGGATAAGATTTCTTATAATTATGTTTAAACTTCAATGTTCTGATATTGTGTGTATAAAGTGGTGTTTCTTCAAGTGTTGACAGTGGATTTAATGGAATATCTTTTTCATTTCCCATATCTACTACCAGTGAAAAGAATCTTGCGTTTGAACTTTTTTGATCATTTTGAATATTAAAATCGGTTTGTATTTGTAGTATAACTTCCCACACTTTCTTATCTCTAGATAATTTATAAATACAGGGAGATGGTATTGATTTTGGCTTTAAAGAAGATGGAATATCAAATATTAAGAAGAATTGATTTTCTTTTAACTTTGGACCATTTTCAACTTTTGGTTTTGGTTTTGGTTTTGGTTTTGGTTTTGGTTTTGGTTTTGGTAGTTGAAGAGGCTTAACTTCGGGTGGTGGAGTTGGATCTTTTTCTTTTTCTTTTTCTTCTTCTTCTGAAGAAGATGATGATGATGATTGTGATGGAGTTTTTTCCTTCTTTTCCTTTGGCTTTTCTTTATAAATAATAGTTGGTGGAGGTGGTGGAAGTGGTTGAACAACAATTGGCAAAGCTTCTGCTAATTTCAATTTCTTCTCTTTCATTTGTTTCATTCTGTTCTCTAATGCACTTATTGTATTTTGTAATTGTTGTATTTCATCTCCATACTCCTTTGGAACAGGCATTTCATGTTGTAATCCACTCCATTCTAATGCTTGATTTTTACATTCAATTAATTTCTTTATTTGTGATTGAGTTTGTTGATTCATTTCCATTAATTGATTGAGTTGTTCTTTATAAGGATCTTCTCTTTCTTCTTCATTTTCTTCTTTTATTTCATTCTTCTTTTCTTCTTTTGGATAATCTAGTTTACTTGTTGCTCTAATTTCTTCTTCTAATTCATCATCTTTTCTTTCCATTAATCCAGTAACATTTCCTTCTGATGGAGGGATTGGTATATATTCATCTGATGGATATGGTAAATTGGAGTGTTTATTTGTGTGATGAATTCTTAAATACTTTTCAGACATAAATGCTTTATGACATATTGAACAGATTCTGGCTGCTTCACAGTTAACTATTGGAGTTGATCTTAAGAGTGCTTCATAGATACGAAGAGTGGTTCTGTATTGACGATAATACCTTCTCTTGTCTATTATATCTTTAGCATTATCATGAAGAACTTGGAGTTTGTTGTTGATTTGATCTAATTTCTATTTATTAAATTTATATTACTGATATATACATTATCTATTTGTGGCTGAAAGTCTTTTATTTTGTGTTTTATTTTTCTTCGCTGATAATCAAGATATTCAAAATTTAATTGAGCTAAATGAAATATTTTAATAAAACAATCTTCCAGTAATCTATACCATTTTATATTTGACTTAGAATATACGAAGCTTTTTCATTTTCACCTACTTTTGAATAAGTTATTCTGTTGATAAATTTCAAAATTTGGTCTGTCTGATCTTCGTTCATCATAATACTAATTTCATCACTATTGTATATAGTTGTATCAAGATGATGTCTTCTTTCTTTGAATTTAAAGGGCACAAACTGCTGATTTTCATATTTTACATAATCTAATACAATTAGAATTTAAATCTATATACCCCTTCCTAAAAATCGAGACATATGTAATTATTACATGTAATTTCTATAGTTATCTGTCAATGTTTTGATATTCAAAGAGATCTTTTTGTTTTTTTAAATCTATAGTTTTGTGAGGAATATGGATGCACAAGATCCATTTTATTTAGCCAAAGAGTATAGTTTTTGATAATCTATTACATAGGGAGTTTGAAGGCAAGTTAAGATCTCTAAAGAAAAACTATGAGAGTTGGAAGGATATTGTTGATAATCAAAACACAGCTGAAAATAAAAAATTCAATACATTAAATAACAGTATAATTCCCCAATTCAATTGTTTTAGATTTAAGAAAAGAAATAAAAGCAGTAGGAAAGCAACTCGGTTTGTTAGAAAGTATTATGACAGAAGTTCAATCAAACCCTGATAAATTTAAAATATCAAAAGTATAGTGAAGTTATGAATTACTCATATTTATAGCCTGAATTGAACAAAAGAAATGCAGCAATACAAAAATTTTCAAGTGATGTTCGTGAAATAAAAACCACATATGACAGTCCTAAAATACAAAACAAAATCAAAGCAGATGCCAGAAAAGCAATGAACAAATCAGGAGGTGCAAGAGCAGCTCGTATGAAACAAGCTGAAAGGGATAATGATGATGCAATCAACGAGCAAGCAACAGTACAATCACAAATAGTAAAAGAACAAGATGTACAACTATCAATGCTAGGAGATACTGTAGACCATTTAGATGCAATTGGTACAACAATTCAAGACGCTTTAAAGGAACAAGATAATCTATTGGACGATTTAGATGATCATGTTGATATAGCACAGAATAAAGTAGATGGAGCAATGGGACGTTTACAGAAGATGTTAGGAGCAAAAAATAACTGTTCAATCGGAATGTTGTGTGTATTGCTTGTAGTAGCTTTGGTGCTAATGTGCATTTACTTTTTTACTTAATTTAGTTATAAATAAATAAATATAATATATTAAATTATACTTATTATTATAGATTTTGTATATTATTAGATTATTTATAATAGTTCCTTCAGTTTACCTAGTAATACTTTACCTAGATCTTTTTCACACCAACTCATACTTCTAAAACTTGCTTTTTCACCAATTGAAATTAATTCTTCAGTATTATCTAAATAATGATCAACTGTCTTTTGCACTTCATTGATATTCTTCATATTTGTTAAAATAATCATTTCTTCCTTCTTATACGGTGCATTTCTATAAGAATAATGATTTTCTTCAAACATTTCAACTACTCCAATATCACCACCTTTATCAACGATTGAAGGACATTGAAACACACTGCATTCTGCAATAACCATACCATAAGCTTCATATGTAGATGGATGTATTAAAAATAAAGATTCTTTATAATAATTAGATAATTCAGAAGGTGATATAAAGTCAAGAACTATGCTGTTATTATCAGGATAATGGTGTTTTAATAGACTAATCCAATGATTGCCATATTCTTTATCAACTACTGCACCGATTAAGACAGGAATGTATCCTTTGGATAATATCTTTTCTTTTAACTATTTATATAATAATAATAATAATAATAATGAATAAAAAAAATATAAAAAATATAATAATATATATATACATTTATCATAATTTCTACAAATAAATCTATTCTCTTTTCAGGACATATTCTACTACAACATAATATATACTTCCTCTTTCTATTCTCACCACCATCTCTAATATAATATAATCCTAATTCTTCAATATCATATCTTAAACAGGGATGAATTACTGATATTTTGATTTTATTTTTTTCTTTATTTTCTTTTGATAATAATTCAGTCAAACTAATTTGATCAGTTTTACAAAGACAGGAAACACCATTAGATGCATTAATAATAAGCGATTCTTTTTCTTTATAGAATTTAACATCATCTTCTTTAACTCCACTACTGTTTGAATAAACTCTGAAATTACAGTAATAAAATGGAGGTAAAGCAGTTTTGTTAGTATTCTTTATGTTGTTATAAACATCATAACTATGCCAATCTATTCCAATTATTATATCTGCTTCGAATCTGTTTATTTCTGTCATTATTTTCATAGATTCTTTTCCAAATTCTTCCCATGGTCCATTTCGATCTAGTTTATTCCATGTAGACACTGGACATAATGACATTGTTACATTATCATTCATCAGGTTTAAAAAGAAAATGTTATAATCTGGGTAATGTTCTTTTGGTTGGGCTGTTACAACATGAATGATAACATCTAATTCAAAACATTATATTAATGCAAAATACTTGGATCAGAAGCAAGAATACGAGTTAAAGTTCTTGAGTAAATTCTAAAATGTTATATTAAGAATAAAATACCCATTTCCACTGAATATAGGATCAGCAAATTCCATTGAAATAAAAAGTATATTCAAAGGCTTATTCATATGTGAGAATTATGAAAATTAAAAACTGTGGTTTATGAAAAATAATTTTCAAAGAACTTCTGTTATGAAAAGGAAGGGGGTTTAACCTAAAATCCTTTTTTTCTTATTTTTTCTTAATTATAATTCTATTAATATATTCACCCCTTGTTTCTTATTAATTTTTTTAAATGTATATCTTTTTATAGAGTAATTGTTATTGCATAGAAATGAGCAATCCAGTAGTATTTTTTGATGTAACAGCAGGTGGCAAACCATTAGGCCGTATTGAAATGACAGTATCAATCAAGTTTGTTTATTTTTCTAGTTACGTGCTGATGTTGTACCAAAGACTGCTGAAAACTTCAGAGCACTTTGCACTGGTGAAAAAGGTGTAGGCCGTTCTGGCAAACCTTTACATTACAAGGGATGGTATATTTAATCATGTATATTGTATTATGTAGCGCTTTCCATCGTGTCATTCCAAACTTCATGTGTCAAGGAGGTGATTTCACTGTATTATTATAAATATAATATTCTCTCAATAGCTTGGTGATGGCCGTGGTGGTGAATCAATCTACGGTGAAAAATTCGCTGATGAAAACTTCAACTTAAAGCACACTGGTCCAGGTATCTTATCCATGGCTAATTGTGGTCCAAACACCAACGGAAGTCAATTCTTCCTCTGCACCACTGAAACCTCATGGTTAGATGGCAAACACGTAGTCTTCGGAAGTGTAACAAAAGGTATGGATGTTGTAAAAGCCATTGAAAGCTATGGAACTGATAGTGGTAAAACAAAAATAAAGATTGTTATTGCTGATTGTGGTCAACTCAGTTAAATTGAATTACATTGAGGTGAAACATTCCTTAGTTGTATTTTTATGTGTTTTAGGGGAGTATTTAAATAGTTAAACAAATTAGAAAATAAAAATTACTCTCTGATTTTAGAGAATAGAATCTTTTCTGCTCCAGGATTGTATGTCACGAATGAAGAATCATAACAGAATCTACCTGGGTTAAAAGAATAGCATTTCTCATAACAATTTTCAGAATCATTAATTTCATCACCTAAAATCAACTATATTCATAATAAATGTCAAATATATATATAATACAATATCAGGAATAGGGAATAAAGAAAATGCACCTTCATAAGACCAAATTCTAGGTTGAATATTCAATGACAATGGACATAGTGTATGTTGATCAATAATAGTCTTCATAAGCAACTCAGAAACAGTAAATTGTGAAGTGTCAGGTGAATTAATACAGCTCCTTAACATTTTATTATACAAATTATCTCTAAAAATAACAATTTCTTTTGTAAAATATCTGATTCTACATGGATTTGTTGCAAAAGTTACATGTTTTAATATCTTTTCTAAACTACTTACAAAATACTTTGGAATTGCTCTTTGAGGTAGTATTGTATGTGGAGAAATATCATTTGGTCCAGGAATAAAGAGAAATGATGATTTTTCACAGATTGATTCATATTCTTCTAATATTGAAGAAAAATGATCGAAATATAATTTGTATTGATTTATTTGATCTTCAGCTATTTAATAATAATAATAATAATAAATATATACATAATGCCTTTGAAACAAAACTTCCCATTAATATAAACAAAGATGGTGGATTGTCTTTATATGCATTGAATAATCCATTGAAATTATCCAACACTTCATGTTTATTTAAATGACATTCAGATATGACAATAATTGATGTGTTTTTTATTTCACTTTCTATAGTATATAACTTTTGAAAATCCTATTTTATTTAACAAATAGTAAATAATATATATATATATATACAATTGATGAAGGAATTAATCCAAGAATTGGGATATGTTGAACTAACTGCAAAGATTCAATTCGTGGAACTAAAATTGGATTTCCCATTTGTGTAACTGAGAATACATCACCACTCATAGATCCTTCTACAATTACAAAACATCCATCAGTAAATAAACCAATACCATAGCTGTAAAAATAACACAATCAAAATTAAAGAAAAAATAATATTTAAAAAGAAGTAAAAAAAAAAAAAAAAGATATACATTTACTTATATCCAAGACAATCTTTCCATTTGGATCTTCTAATGTTATTATATTATCTTCACTATTACAATTCAATAATCCCAATATATAACATGTTGAAGTAGATGATATTAAAGAATCAACTGGTTGAAGTTCTAAATGTGTTACTTTTCCTGTTTCTAGAATTGGTTTTTGAAATAATTCATTGTGTAATAAATGTTGGCGGATTAATTGATATCTGTTTTTGAATATATCAATTTTGGTTGATGGTGGACAGTTTATAGATTGAGGTGGAATTGAAACATATGTATGTTTGATTGGATCATAAGTGATTTGATTAATTGAAAAAGCATCATAGTACTATTCTTATAATATCATATAACTATACGTTAAACATATTCTCTTCATAGTCTTTATTATCCCCATATAATTCATTTATTACTGATACCATTGTATCATCTGTGATTATATTGGAAACTAATATTATAAATGCTTATATAGCAATATATACTTCCAGTTGATTGAATTCTCTTTTTCAATGAATCTAAGACATTTTTAATTATTTCGTTTCTATCTGCTGATTCTGTTACATTGTCTAAAAGGAATGTTTCTAACGATTTTACTGCTTCTTTCTGAAGAGTAAGTCCAGAAAACTTGAAAACATTATTAATCTATTCACAGTAGTTGTAATATAATAAAAATATACCTCTCTCACAATATTAGGCATTCTATTTTTGAAATAAAAGAATAAAGCGCCAAAACTATTTTGTGGGGCTTTTGCTCCATTCACCATTAATAAAACGTTACAATTTTTTTTAAATCTTTTAATGACTACTCTTCCAGCAAGCAAGTCTGAGAGCTGTATTTTTGCATATAAATTTTATATTTCCATAGATTTAGCAGTGGCACATGAAAAGGAGGTTTTAAATGGTTTTTGCAAAACTCCGAATGATCGAGTTGAATATGTCCATGACATCTTCCTACAGAAGTCATATAATTCAAAGAAAAAACAGCCACATAAATTATCTACTTTTAACGAGGATGACGTAGTTAATGACGTATTAGAAAGTGGTATTGTTATTTATTATATATTTTGTAGAAGATGAAGATTATATAACAGAAAATAAAGCATTTAACTATTTTAGGAAAGTAGTTGGTATATTTTAACACTATAATCCTATATCCTAGCTGTTATTTGTGCTGTTTCTATTGCATATATAATAATATCTGAATTTATACCTGTAACGCTAATAAAGAGAGTGATTTTCTATATTGCTGCTGTTTTTGGTGGAGTTTATATATTAGGAGTATAATATATAATATAATTATTATATTAAAAATAGATCCGTTGGGATTTTCCAGCAGTCTTAGTCTCCAACGCCTTTGGAAAATTATCCAAATTATACATCCCCAAATTTTTACGAACACCCGTTTATACATGGTTTGTTAAAAGTACAGGAATTAACATGTCAGAAGCAGAATTCCCATCCTCACATTACCCTTCATTATCTGCATTATTTACTCGTCATTTAAAACCAGGACTTCGTCAAATAGGAAATGCTTCAATTGTTTCACCTTGTGACAGTCGAGTTATAGTTTGTGGAAAAGTAGTAAATGGATTGATTGAGCAAGTCAAACATCGAACTTATTCAATAGATCAATTCTTAGGATGTAGTCCACAAGAAAAGATATTAAGAGAAGAGAAAAAACAATTATTACATGAAATATCAATGTTATATGGTGAAAAAGGTGGATTTAATGAAAATGATTTATTACGAAAATTCTTACCCACTGATGTTAGAGATAATTTATATTATATTGTGTTATATCTATCACCAGCAGATTACCATCGAGTTCACTCACCTACTGAAGTGGAGTATTAACACACGAAGGCATTTTCCAGGTACTTTATTTCCAGTACATACTGTTGCTGTACAATTAATACCAAAATTATTAGCTTTAAATGAAAGAGTATTATTAGCTGGAGAAGGTGAAAATGGATTTTTCAGTTTAACTGCTGTTGGTGCTTATAATGTTGGAAGTATTGAATTAAATATGGAGCCAAATTTTCGAACCAATAGATTAAGAAGAGATTTTATAACTGAGAATTTAAAGATATTTAATAACACTGATTCCTTAGGAAAACATTTTTATGAAAAACAATATTCAAATCCTATTCATATACACAAAGGAGATGATATAGCAACATTCAATTTTGGTTCTACAGTTGTATTGATATTTGAATCTAAAAAGGAATATAAATTTGATGTGAAAGTAGGTGATAAAGTGAAAATGGGACAGAATATTGGTCATGTGATAGAAGAGAATGAAATTAAAGAGATGGAACATATTTAAATATAAACAGAAAGAAAAAAGAAATTAGATTTTTTTTTTAATAGATATTTTTTGTTAAATTAAAATATTATTTGAAATATATATAATAGTTTTTATTTTCTTTAATATTAAAAAGAACTAAATGAAAAAGAATAAATTCATTTTTAAATTAAATATTATTTGTTATATACTCTGTAGCTTTATTCCACATCTCCATTAAATCTTCAGGAACATTATACTTACCATAATCATCCAAATATATCATTTTGCTATCATCCATTTTATCTTCCACATTTTGACAAATTGTCAATCCTGAGAATAATTTACTGAAATATTCATTCATCGAATCATTTCTTTTTATTTCTAATATTTCATCTTGATGCTTCAATATTATAATAAGTGATAATTGTAAAGCTGAAGACCAACCATCTAAGAAAAATAAACACCAAAACTTCTTCAATTCTTCTAAAGTCAATATTCCTGATTGAGTAAAGAGAGTCAACCATTGTTTTAACAGAACAAATGAAATTACATCAAAATCTAAAGATTTAAAATGATCAGCTATTTTACTACCATCTTTCTATAAATTAGAAAAAAGAAAATAATAAAATAAATAAAATTAAAAATACTTTTAGCATTTTTTGAAATTGTTTTGTCAATACACTTATCTGCGGTAATCCTTCTTTAAATAATTCGTTTAAACAATATTCCCTTCTTTTCATTAAACGAGTCATTAATATAAACACAGTTTGTTCTTTACAATAAAGTAATAAATAACCGACTAAAGAATTCATTCCTTGAACATAACCTACATCTGTACAACAATTGGTTATGGCTATTAATATTCGTTTGATTCGTTTCTGATATTCTGGATCACCTAGTTTTGAATGGGTTGGGAAAGTTCTTGGTAGATCTTTATCTATTTGCGCTAAACAATCTTTATTTATATTTTGACTAATTTTAATAACAATATTCAACAATATACTTCATTAAAAAGAAGAAGAAGTCTGGATCTGGTGTAGTTTTGTTTTGCAATGAAGATACGCTTAACCAAAATGATTCAATTTCTTCATCAGACACTCCATCTAATGATTTTGTTTTAAATTCTATATATCTAATCAATTAATGCTACAATATCACTAATACTCAGACTTTTGATCAACATATTTATCATATTTACTTTTAGCAGATTTGTATGTTCCACTAACAGCTTGATTTGCTAACGATTTAGCAGCTTTGCAGTAATTTTTGAATTTATTCATTTCAAAATCATATTCGTTTCATATTTTGTTTTTGATTAAAAAAGTCGATTATACGAAAAAATTATTATAAAAAGTGTAATAAATTGATAACATTTTCATTATTAATAGTGATTATCACAAATTTATGAATTTAACTTCAATTCACTTATATTCCACCCCAAGGAGTCCAAGCACCATCGAAATTCTTTGGATCAGATTTAGGATCTCGTTTTTGAGGATTTCTATTCATTCATTATAGAATATTAATAATAAATACTCAGGAGCAGCTGCATCTTTATAGACTTTCAACTTCTTTTTCATTTCAGATACGATCTCAGGATATTCATTTATCAAATTATTCTTTTCTAATGGATCATCTTTAATATTAAATAAATAATCTCCAGGAGTTTGTGCTTTACATTCTTCACTCGGGAAATTATCTATTTAAAACAATATAATTATATTATATAATTATATTCATACATGATTCAGTTGTATTTGGAACTGGAATCCAACCATCAAACGACGCTATCACTTTACCACTTATATATTTCCAATCACCCATCATATAAGCATCTACTTCATTTTTCACAGTATTTAATAGGATTTCATTTCTTTTTGATTTTTCATTGTTTATTATTTCATTCCATTGATTATATCCATCTAATGGAAGAGTTTTATTCTTTATTGATCCTCCTACAAAACTCATTATCGTTGGCAACCAATCAACACTATGTAACATTCCTTCATATACTGTCATATTCTTCTTATTTGGTAAAATTGATCCACTTAAAAATGAAATTCCTTTCACTCCTCCATTGAATTGACTTCCTTTTCCACTTCTCAAAGGCCAATTACAACCATTATTATCTTGCATTCCACTGTTGCATAAACACCCACCATTATCAGTAGTGAAAACAATCAATGTATTGTTCAAATAACCACTATAAATGATTATATGAAAAATGTATATACAGTCTGCCTAAAAGATTTGTTATATTTTTTATACTTTCATCAACTAAGTATAATTGAGCTGCAAATCTTCTTCGATTCATATTCACAATGTGTTTGAATTTATCTACATATTCTTCAGGAGCTTCAGTAGGATAATGAACTCCTTGATGTGAAAGATAAAAGAAAAATGGTTTTGATGAATCATGGTTTTTCAACATTCTTTCAGCTTCTTGAGTGAATAAAAATGTACTGTATGTTCCATTAGCTTTCCAATCGACTATTGAACAATCTGGACCACAATTTGGTTTGGTTTCATTTCTTAAATCATAACCACCATTTGCGGAATGAGTGTAATAATCTTCTGCACCATAGTAGTATCCATAAAATTGATCGAATCCACGATAAGTTGGAGTATATCGCCATTTCCAAGATCCTATATGCCATTTACCAACTGCATAATTCATATAACCCTCATCTTTCAATAATTGAGGCAATAATGTTTCGTTTTCTGGCAAAGACCAAGCTTCCCAGGCTTGCAATACTGTTTTTTGTAATCCATATCTCATAGGATATCTACCTGTCATAAATGTCTATGTGCGAAAATAAATAAATGAATGATATACTGCTCTGGTTGGAGTACACATATACTCAACATAGTAATTCTCAAGTTTTATTCCTTCTGATGCTAATTTATCAATAGTAGGTGTTCTTAATTGAGAATCATGATAGCCAACATCATACCAACCAAGATCATCAGCAACTATGACAAGATATACAATCTTAATACCGATAAACAAAATATTTGGTTTTTTAGAGGCAAATACAAACGAAAAAAGTGCCAAAACTATAACGAAAACCTTCATATCAACAGAGATTTAAAAACACAAGCTTTTTGATTTGAATTATTGTTTTAATGACTTATTCTTATTTCACAATATTAACACAAAAAACAAATATTATAAAAACAATATTACATAATAATTTAATCTAAAACTTACCATCGATTTTTCTTTGTGTAAGATATAAAGCCTATTATCGTATTATTTATATCTAAATATACAGAACTAACTGTGTTAGCTTGAATTGGTTTGCTTGTATCGTTATCTTCAAATCCCATAATGTAACCAGGACTAGATAAATGCATAATAAAAACAATAAATACCATGGTAACCAATATTTTTGTGAATTATTTACCATACTATATCTAGGGAACTTCCAGAACTGAATTGGTCTAACTGGTTTATCCCACATCTTCTTTCTATATAAATACAATTATAGGATTTTTATGATACGAAGATTTCTTCTGTCTTTCAACAATAGCAAGGTGTTCAGCTATTTTAGCTCTATTGGTCTCAGGGGTTTCTTGATAGTTTTGAATAATCTAAACGATATATAAGCCTTACGATATTATACTGACTTAACAAAATTGCCTGGCATTATTTCAAAAAAGCTGTTTATAGAAAAACTAGGGTTTAATTGGATGTTTTGAGCTTGACTCGATCAATCAAAAACTTTTTTTTAAATGGTATTTTTCATTAGATATAATTTAAATAATAGGTCGTGCTTTCAGTTGCTGTATTAACCAAGGCTGGTAAACGTATATATCAATTCATTATATACATCTATAATATTCTCCTTTAAATATTGCATAAATTAATGTATTATAGCACTTATCGCAAGACAATATGTTTCTATGCCTAAAATTAAGGTTGAAGTATTTTTATTTTGCTATTAATCACCTTAGAATGTTTTGGCTGCATTTCCAAAGTTAGTAGTAGATCAAACAAAACAACACACATTTGTTGAAACAGATAGCTTGCGTTATGTTTATCAACCAATCGATGAACTGATTTTAGTTCTTATCACCACAAAAGGAAGCAATATTATGGAAGATTTAACGACCTTTACGTTTATTATCAAAGTTAATACCAGAATATGGTAAAGATACAACTGAAGGAGCAGTAGTTGAAAATACCTTTGATTTAATCTTCGCTTTTGATGAAACTTTAACATATGGTGGTTATAAAGAAACAATTACATTAAATCAAATCGATACAAACCTTGTATTTATATTTATATTTTATAATTAATAAATTAATCTTCATATAGAGAATGGAAAGTCACGAAGAGAAACTCCACTTAATGATCGAAAAGAGCAAACAAAAAGAAGCCGAAAACCAAATGAAATTAAAAGCCAAACAACTCGCATCTCGTAATCAAACAAGTAATATAGATAGAGCCATGAATTCTCTCAATCCAGATGCTGTAAGTAGTGATAGTTATCGTCCATCATATCCATCATCATCAACATCATCATCTTCATCCTATCCTTCATCCTATCCTTCATCTTATCCACAACAATCCCCATCAATACCAGAAACATCTCAACCATTACCATCAGCTGGAAGAGGTATGACATTAAAAACAAAGAATACAACTCAACAGTTATTAGGTGAATTAGGAATGTTACCTCAATCAAAGAAACAATTATCTAGTAATCTAGTACCATCTGGTCCTGCTATACCATCTCAACCAATCAGTATATTTGTTGAAGAAAAAGTATCTGCTAATATCTCTAAAGATGGTACATTCAATTCTATGACTATTAATGGTATATTGAATATTACAGTCAATGATTCAATCGCATTATGTTCAAAAGTGTTATTGAGTAGAGAAGATAGAGGATTTAATTTCATGGTAAAACCTAAGATTGATAAAACACTATTCGCACAAGGTATTGTACAAATGAAAAATGTGAAAGAACCAATCTCCGCTATAGGTCAAACAGCTAGTACTATAAGATGGACAAAGACATTTAATGATGAAAGCGAATTACCATTGAGTGTAGTTGTATGGCCAGAAGCTGACAATTCACATACAATGAAAGTATCTGTTGAATTTACACTTCAAAATGAGAACTATGAGTTACATAATGTTACTATTGCTATTCCTACTGGTACTACTGAAGGACCACATATTAATCAGTTGGATGGAGGAAATTATCATTTTATATCTTTTTTTTTTTATTATTTAATTTATTATTATATATTATTATATTTCTTTAACTTTTATTTTCTTTGTACGATTCAAATAGTGGTTTATTCTTATGGACTATTGATTTAATTGATAAAGATAGTAATTCAGGCAATTTAGAATTTACTATCTCTGGATCATCAGAAGATGCATTTTTCCCTGTAGATATCTCATTTATGTCTGATAAATTATGTGGAGGATTAGATGTTGTTGGAGTTAAATCTTGTGAAACAGATGCTAATGTACAATACCAACTTACTAAAACACTGGTAACAGCTGAAAATGGATATCAATTAGCTTGAGCAAAAATCAATTTCATTATTATTATTTTATTATTCTACTCTTTTTAAAATATTGTTTATATTTAATAGTTAAAGCACAAATAAACATAATAATCAAAACACAATCATATGTTTTTAATGATATAAAAAATAACAACTACAAAAGCAATTAATCTCACTTACTTGTGAATTCTTCTCCCAAAACAGAGTTTTTCGTAAGCAGAGTTAAGTCCTTCCATTGTCAATAAGATAACCATTGAATGAGGAGCACATCTGAAATAATAGGTAAGGAAACCTTTCCAGAAACCTAAAACACCTTCATTCTTTAAGATTTTAACGAAACAATCCCATAAACCTTTATATTGTAAATTACCAGCAGCATCTTTGGACATGTTCATTAATCTTGTCTTCATCATATCAAATGGTAATGAGAAGAAAGCACATGAGAAACCAGCAACACCAGTAGCACATAAGTTAATAAGAAGGATGTTTTGCATATGACTTAAGAAGAAGTTTCTGGATTGATCATAAGCGGCTAACATACCAGCGTTCATGGCCATAGCTCTGAATATCATTGGAATACATCCTCTCCACCATGTTAAAATACCTTCTTCTTTAGCTACTCTGATTACTGCATCAAATACATTTTTATAATTTCTCTTTTGTTCAGCTGGTTTCATACCATCAGCTTGCATTCTGACTAATGCAAGATCGAAAGGATTACCGATCATACCAGCAATAGCACCAGTTACTAAACCTGAGACAGTGGATTGCCATAATGGTAATTTTCCTCCGTTTCTCTTCTTTAAGTATTCTGATAATGATCTGTGCATACCTAAACGAGCAGTACCATAGACAGCTTGTCTCATAACGGCTGCTGATAAACTATTTTGAGAATTAATTATTGTATGTATTATAATTATATATACCCTGCATATAACTTCATTACACCTTCATTCTTGATTAAATCTTTTACTAATGCCATTGGATTAGCTTTACCTTTACTAATTTGAATTCTAACCTTGATTAAATCAATTGGATGTATCTAATACAAAATATTTTAATCAATTATACAACACATGAAGCAAAGCATGCACCACAACCACCAGTGAAATATGGTTGAACAGCAGCTAATACTCTTTGACTACCTGTTAATAAATATTACAATAACAATTTTAATACCTGAAAGTCCAGCAAGTGGATCAGACATGATTAACAGTTAGAAATCTATAAATTGAATTAATAAAGGAACTAACCAATCAATAGAAGGCTTGATCACATTCAAGTTTTCAATTTCGTTTTTAATGGTTTTCTACACATTGGATGAATATACGACTAAATGATGTGTAATTTTCCAATGAATAGTAGAGTAATACATCGAATGTTGATATAATAATCAATTGAATTTCATTCCTTGAATGTCCAACATATTGAAATGTGATTGTGATGTGAGATATTTATTGTGCATTCATTACTAAACAGATATTTACTATTATGATGTCATAAATAAAAAAAACTTCATGTTATACACACTAGATAGTTAAAAGCATTAATTTATTCATTTCTTATAATTTTATAAACTTTATTTTACTTTTTATTCATCAATACTTATTTTCATCACTTTTAGTTTGACAAGCTTTAAGAATTTTTAATTTCTGAAATGAAGAGAAAAAGAACATCAGAGAAAAAGAAAAAGGATGATAAAGTCGAATTCCCACCAGATGTATTAGAAAAGAAATTAAAAAGTGCTAAATTGGTTAATGACATAACTCCTACAGCAAGTGCTTATTTATCAGGTGTTTTAAAGACATTATCAGAAGAAATAATATCCAAAATCGTTGAAACACATAAGTCTAAAGGTAATGACAGATTGGTTGTAGATCCCAATAAAATCTTGGTATATACCCTATTTATATTATGGATGATTAGTCTGTTTTATCACAGAATAAGGAATTACAAGAACTATTTCGTAATTCAAAAACTACAAATACTTCCATTGGTTCAACATGGTGTATAGATGGAAATATTCAAAGTGGTAAAACAAATTTATTTAAATTCATTCAAGACTATATGGGGAAGAGAGTTGAAACAATCAGAATTAAATATAAATCCATTCAATATGATGATGAATTTACAGAATTATGGACTAAAAATCCACAGCAGTATTCATTTACACTATGTTCAATATATCTAACTG
The DNA here is from genome assembly GCA_002245135.1 of Proteromonas lacertae. Taxonomy (NCBI): domain Eukaryota; class Bigyra; order Opalinata; family Proteromonadidae; genus Proteromonas; species Proteromonas lacertae. Next base: position 12,113 of record NGBS01000305.1, on the reverse strand, counting down.
TGCTAATAAACCAAGTAATAAAAGTATATTTTCATTTTTTATTATGAATAGAAATATAACAATAAAACTGTGTATTTATTTGATGGAAGTCATTTATATATTTGGGCATTTATTCTATTACAATATGAAATGAATTTAGTATTTTTTAGATGCATTTTATTTAAATAGATTACTTATGAACAATTTACATTTTTAAAAACATATTGGAAGAATAAAATACTACAGAATCAATTACCAAATTTAATTATTTACATAGATATTGATCCATTAGTTTGTTATTCAGTATATTTATTATTATTATTGTTGTTGTTATATTTTATTTAGAGACAAATGATATCAGAATGTAAAGTCAAATATTCCAAACAATTTTATAGTAATTTAGATGTAGTATTCTTTAGATTAATTCTCTCAAGATTAATGAAAGAAGAAGATACACTTGTTGTATCAGATACAGTCGATATTCCTTGTCTAATTTATAAATTAAATACAAAAACTTATAAATCAAGTAAAGTATCTGTTCAAATTAATTGCAATCCTCCTTCTGAAGGATGTATTGTATATAACTTGTTAGTATAAATATATTACTATTATTGTATTTATAAAATTATAGACAAAACTTGATTCTGCCTTGAGTGGATTGAATAATGATGTTTTTAGAGAATCAAAAATAGTTTATGTTCATATTCCTCTTTATAATGAGTATAATGCTATGTTTAGAAGAGTTATATTTAGGGTATAATATATATATATTAGTAGTATATAAATGTATATATAGCATCTTCAATTGGGAGATGAAATTATTTTTTATACTGAAACTTCTATTTTAGTTAACCCTCAAATTGAATTTCTTTTAAATAATGATTTAATTGTGTAAATTGCATTTTATGCTTTTGTAAGTGTTTTAAGTTTTATAAAAATATAATGATCAGCATAAATCATGCTCATTAATTTTCGATTGACTATGGTTCTATTTGTTTGAGTAATTTTATTGTTTTTACACCTCCACAGCATAATAAAAAGAAAGAAAAATAAAATAAGCCAAAAGAATAAATAGAATCGTTACTATGAATTAGCACAGAGTGCACCATTGTAATACCATGGTAGATATAAAAATTTCTTGAGTATTCTATATGTATTTCTTATATATCACATCTTTTCTATTTCTTATCAATAACTAATAAGTCTTAATCATGTTTCTATATCATTATCTATGCGTAATTATGACTTAAAGCGAAAATATAAACTCAAATATACTGAACATCTTCAATTTTCTTGATAAATATAGGAATTGAAATATACTGAACATCTTCAATTGTTTTGATAATTATAGGAATTGAAATATACTGAACATTTTTACTTTTCTTGATAAATATAGGAATTGAAATACACTGAACATCTTCAATTTTCTTGATAAATATAGGAATTGAAATATACTGAACATTTCTATTCTTCTATTTTCTTCTATTCACTTCTATTCATTTATCTTTTCTTATATCCACTGATAATTACTAAAAATGAATGACATATATGTTAATTCATTAATTCATGAAATAGGTCAGCCAAAGATAGTTGATTACCCAAAATTGTCTTATGAAGAACTTCAAAAGAGAGGAAAGGAAGAAATAGTTTTTAAAAAAGCTGAACATGGCTGTAATGATGTCGTTAGTTTAACATATGCTTTTGTTGATGCTAACCATAATCCTACTGATGAAGATATATTCTTTATTATCAGAAACTGTTACAATGAGATATATGAAGATATGAAGAAATACATGGATAAGCCATTCCCAAGGCAAAAGAATTTTTTGGTGTATGGTAATAGATTAATAGGTAAAACAATGTTTTGTATGTATTTATTAAATGAATTTATATCCATTAAATATAAAAATTATCAAGTGATATATAGATACAAAAAAAATAAATATTTTGTGAAGAATTCCAATTCATCAGTATATGAAGAATCATCAGCATTAATAGAAAAACAAGGAGATAAGTCAATAATGATCAGTGAAAATAAATCAATTAGTGAGGATGAGTATAGTGATTTTGATGTTGTAATACTTGTTACATCTCCAGATTTGTCTAAATATAAAGTGATGAGGTCCAAAAGATCTCCAATACAGTATTGTATTCTTCCATTTGATATATATGAAATGACGTTGTTTTGGGAGAAGAATAGTTCTAAACATAAAACCGATATTTATGGGGGAATTCCTGGATTATATACTATAAATACAGGATTAGCAATTAGTGAATTTGATGGTAAAATTGAATATTATATTAAAAATAAATATAATGAGAATGTTTTTATTTATGATGTTGAAAAAGTAACTGACATACCTGAAAAATTGAGATTTATATCTGATTATATTAGAAATAAAGCAATGAAAACAGATAAAAGTTTTGTTAATGTAAAGAATTTTAATACCTTTTTGGACCTATTAAAAGATGAAATAGAAAATGATCATAGTATTAATGATTATGAAACAAAAGTAAATAACAAACTAGGAAGTGAGTGTGGTTGGTATTATGAACATTTAGTGTTGTGTATAAAGATGTTAAATGAAGAAATGGAGAATAAGATAATAATGAATGAATCAGATTTACCACAGTTGAATAAAAAACAGTTACCATTATTTATAAATTGTTCATTTAGAAAGAATTTTCCAGCAGTTGATGGAATTGAGATAAATAATGAATGTATAAATGGATATCAAGTAACTGTAAGTAATAATCATAATTTGGTTAAAACTGTTTCAATATTAATGAAAGTACTATATCAGGAAACACTAGAGATAAGAAAAAGAAAGATGAAAGAAATATGTTATGAATATGTTTATAACCTAACAAAAATAGATGAATATAATAAAAAATTACAAAATACTGGAAATGAGAATAAAAATCAATTATCAGTAGGATTAGCAGAATGTATATCATATAATGAAAGATTATTAGATCAATTATCCAATAGTTTATATTACTGTGGAGTATATATATTTATTTATCTAATTAATATAGTATACACCTGAGTCTTTAGTGACAGAAGATATTTCTGAGAATTATAACAATAGTAAGATTGAATACATAAAAACAGAAATAGAAAAGAGATTAAGTAAAGAAGAAATTGAAAAAATTGAAAATACTGAAAAAATAGAGAAAATTGATGAGAAAAATATTGATGAAGTTATTGAAAAGATATATCCATCACCAAATAAAAAAATGAAGTTAAATGATAATACAAGTTTAAAAAGTGAAGTGGAGAGTAAATTAGAGAAAAATGATAGTCATACTGTAATTAAAGATAATGGAAATAAAAGAAGAATAGATAATAGAAGTGTTGAAGAATATGAACTAAGATGGAGATTGATTAAGTTAATAAGAGATGCCAAAGATCATGCTTATGATTCATTACTACAACAAGAAATTGATAAAGTTACTAATGAGGCAGAAGAAAAAAAAGTAACTATAGAAAGAAAGAGTTCAATTATTAAAGCAATAAAGAATGAAATGAAAGTAATAAATGATAGTGAAAAATTAGTTCAAAAAATAGATGATTGTTGTAAAGATTATAATAATCCTAGATTTGTAATAACTATGGTAAATCCTCATCCTAACAGTACTGTTAAAATAACTCCTGAAGATAGTTGTGATTTTAGTTCATATGGAAAAGAACTATTAAGTAAAATGATTGGTTATATGAATCGTGTTTATCCTGGATATGATAGATTAAAGGATAATATACAAAATGAAAAAGAAGAAGAAGAAGAAGTAGAAGAAAAAGCAAAAACAGAAGAAAAAGCAAAAACAGAAGAAAAAGCAAAAACAGAAGAAAAAGCAAAAACAAAAGAAAAAGAAAAATCAAAAGCAAAAATAGAAGCAGAAAATAGAGTAAGCCTTCAGTTCAATAGAATAGAGAAAAGAGATGAGATAATTCCTTACCAACAGATAGAAAAAATCAAAATAAACAATTCTCATTTGAATGATAATAAAATATTTTATGAAAATGACAAAAGAAAAGAATTAGATATTGAAAATAGTAGTATAATCTTTACTAAAACTTTGATAAATAAAATAAGAAAGAATAAAGCATTGAGAAGTTTTATAGATTGTAATTTTATAACCTTGGATATATCAAATATGTTATGTGAAACATATGATGAAGGAATGAAAAAGTTTAATAGAATATTAAGTAGTCATGATTGTCCAATAACATGTATAATAAATAAAGATGGAGTAATAGAAGAAAGAAGTGTTGATAATAAAAAATATGATAAATTACTGAATGAAATTGAAAGAATAGGAGGTGATGTAGAATGTGAAATAAATGAAAAATTAAAATGTAGTTATTGTGGTAAAGAAAAAACTATAACTAGAAGATGTAAATATGTATTTGGATATATAAAGAATGAGAATAAAGCAACTAAAGTTATTATTCCAAATAGAAATGTAACATTCTATTGTGAAGAATGTAAATCAATAACATTTTGTATAGCAAGATATGTGTTTGATGTAGTTAATAAACCTAGAATTGTAGTAACTCTTGTTGATGATAATTATGATATTTATGTTGATGGTAAGTTACAATCAACATCTACTTCAAATACAGAAAGTGATAAAGTAGAGACAGTTCCAATTACTCCTTCATTACCTAATGATCAGAATAATTTACCATCAAATAATATAATTAATCATCCAACAACTAATAATCATATGGAACCAGAAAATGATAATAATAATAATAATAATGTAATTAGTAAAGATACAGATAGGGATATTGAAAATGGTACTTATATTGATGATAAAACAAAATCAAAGTCAGAGACAGTTCCAATTACTCCTTCATTACCTAATGATCAGAATAATTTACCATCAAATAGTATAATTAATCATCCAACAACTAATAATCATATGGAACCAGAAAATAATAATAATAATAATAATAATGTAATTAGTAAAGATACAGATAAGGATATTGAAAATGATACTTATATTGATGATAAAACAAAATCAAAGTCAGAGACAGTTCCAATTACTCCTTCATTACCTAATGATCAGAATAATTTACCATCAAATAGTATAATTAATCATCCAACAATTCGAATTAGTGAGGAAAGTATCAATCTAATACAGAATTTGTTAAGTAATTATCAATCTAATAGTCTAATTAATATGGAAAATAATAATATGATGGAGCAGTTTTTTAGAAATGATCTTTCTCATGTAATGAATAATGTAGATGCTAATGCAATTGTTAACATATTACCTTATAGTCAAAATAATCTTCTTCAATATAAACCAATTAATCCAAATACAACTTCTCAAAGATCATGTATTATTTTTATATTTTTTATATATAATTAAATAGCTTTTGATTATATGAGATTAATATTTAATAGAGATGATAATATTCCTAAATTTTATCAAAATGAATCATTCATAAAATTACCTGATCATGTTAAGATATTCCAATATCCAACGAATTATATATTAGTAAGAGATTTCTATAAACTCTATTGGGAAAGAATAAAAAACAATATTTTATACAATTTATTAAGTAAATATTATAGTAAATATGAAATTTTTAAATCACTATTGACTTATTTGAATGTCGAATATAATCAATCCGATTTGTATAATAAAGAAAAGAGGGAAGAAATTGTTAAACAGCAGAAGAGAAAATTAAAAAGAATTATAGATAATTATGAAAAAGAAAAGATAAAAATTGACGAAGATGTAAAAGTACAGCAGAAAAGCTATTATCTATTGAGAGGCCAGCCAGGATGTGGAAAATCCTCCTTTATAATTTATTTTATAACCAAATTCATTGAATTGAAGAAAGAATTAAAAATTCCTAAATTAAGTTTTGCATATTATAAGAGTTCTAAGCAAGATCATGATGTTATACCAGAGGAAGATAAATGCTATTTAAATAATTATCACTTAGAGAAAAATGAAATTTCTTCTGACATAATCATATGTGATTCAGTTAATATTCCCTCTGACGAATATAATGGATATGAAATAATTATAAATATAAGTTCTCCAGATAGTAAGAATTATTCAAATATAAAAAGATTTGATGATTATAAAAAGATATATTTCTATTTAGATATTTGCAGTGATGATGAAATAGTGAAATGGAAAAACAAATGTTTACCACACGATTTAGGCAAAGTAATTGATAAATTTCTACCATTATATAACAATGTTCCAAGACATTTATATTTTGCAGCAATATACGATGTTTATTATGAAGGAAGAAAATATTGGAATGATATATATACGAAATGCATAAATACAATAGCTTCAGATATGGGTTATTATGAATTTATAAAGAAGTATCTATGTCCATGCCAAAATGCAGATGATAATTTAGAAAATGATAATGAATTATATAAAAATAATGTTAAATATGATACATTTGATACAGATTTATCACATTATGTATTTAAATATAAAGTTAAAAATTATGATTCAATTGATAAATATCAATTAGAATTTGTTTCAAAAGAAATATTTAGATACGTTTACAATTGTGTAAGTCATAAATTAAGTGGAAAAGAATGTCAATTATTTCATGATTATTATTATAACGAAATAAGAAACAATCAAAATCATCCTTTATATAAAATATTATTCAATGAATTAGTATGGTATAGAATAATTCACAATAGAAATTGGTCAGGTGTTGGAATAACAGAATTTGATAATGGTTTAAAAGACATTTTTTATAGCTTTAACAAAAATTGTTGTAAATCAGAAGCATTAGGAGAAGGTTATTATGTTGGTGAATTAGCTATTGCTAAAGATGATGATATTTTTTATTCAATTAATAATGTAATAATACATCCATCAAATAAGAACGATAGAGATGAAGTAATTGATGAAAATATTTATGATAGATTGATGAAATATCATGGTGTAATTGGAAAAGATATTTATTATTTAATAGCAACAAATAATGATATAGTAAATTTCTATTCTAACCAAGCATTTAATAACTTTGTTCAATTTGAAAATGGTATAAAAGAAGAAAATGGAATTAAATTTAGAACTATGAAATGTAATAACAAAAGATTAAAAGCTGATGAAATTAATGATTGTTTAAAGAAAAATTGGTGTATTATGTCATGTATAGATTTAATTTTTAGTGATAACCAATTAAAAGAATATGTCAAAAATGCCAAGTATATGTTAGAAGAAGAAGTAAAGAATGGAAAAAATAAAGAAGTTGATGAAGTGGTAGTAGCATTGAATAAGTATTTGAATGAAAGTAAGAATAATGAGAGAGACGAAATGTCAAAAGCAATAGATAAAATGAAAGAGTTATTCAGTAATGTTAAGATTGAACCAATAGAAATTATAGAAAAATTGGTAAATAAAACAAATTTAAAAGATGTTAATAATAAATTAAAGATAAAAAAAGGAAGTTCACAGAATCATCATATAGACTTCAAAATAAATAATAACAATAAAGTATTAAAAAGTAGAAATTTTAATGATATAACAGTAAAATCAGATTATCTAATTGTAAATGTGATTAATTCTATAGGTTATAACTACGAAATAGAATATAAAATTAGTATAAGAAATAGAGATTATAGTTTACAAGGATATATATATAAAGAAGGTGATAGTTTTAATACAATTTTGAAAAATTATATACAATTTGATAGTATAAGAGAAAGAAATGATATATGTATTTTATTTTTCAGAAATCCACTGAAAGAACTTAATGTAGTAGAAAAAAATAAAGAATTTAGTGATGATAAATATGATAAACAACCATCAAAAATACCACGTATAGAATCATCACCACCATCACCATCACCACAACCTCCACTAACACAACAACTTCAACCACCACCACCACCACCACCACAACACAATAATGATGATGATGAACCATTTTCAAAAAGACAATGCATACAATCATCTTCATTACCACAACAACATCCACTACCATCATCACCAGATACAGTATTAGTCAATGATGTAGGTGATACTTGTGGTATTGAGAGATATTTTCATAATACTTGTTACATGAACTCAACATTACAATGCTTAGCTCATATCAAACCATTTCGAGATTGCTACATACCAAAGGGTCGATATAGTAATAATATAGAAAATGAATTCTCAAATTTGTTTAATTCTTTATGTAATAGTACAACAACAATATTATATGAAGATAATAACTTTCAAAATTTTAGAAGTGCAATAGATGGAGAAGACTTTAAAGTAGATACTCAACAAGATGTGTTACATTTTTTGGGTATACTGTTAAATCATCTTAATAGTGCCAAAAGACTATTTAATGAAAAATTAGAAATGATAGATTGTTATGAAAATAAATTTACTAAAGTATTGGTTCTTCAAGTTTCTATAAAAGATAATGAGAAGGAGATTGTTAAGAAAAACGTGAAGAAATTATTGAGGATGGACGAAGATGTAAAATCAGTTGTAATTCCAATTGTTCATTACCGTAAAGAATTGATAGTAGGAAATTATATTTATGATTTAAAAGGAATCTCTTGTTATCATGGTCATCATTATATTGCAGTTTGTAAATCTACTGTTGATGAAAATTTCTATGTATTTAATGATGATAAAATAGATAATATATCTGCATTGGAAGAAGATAAATACAAGGAATTTGTTCCATATTTATTTTATTATGAATTGAGGAAAGGAGATGAAGAAGTAAAAATGAATGAATCAGATGAAAATTTTCTCAAAGATATATTAAGAGAAGTAAAAGAAAATTAGATTGATGAAGAATAATTAAATATACACAAATAATTATTATTGTTATAGTGATGTTTACTTAAGTGTTAGAGTTAAAACTGGGTTAGTAAAAACCAGTGTTGTATTTTTCAACATAATAAAAGGAATGAATCAAAAAGAAATAAACAAAAAGAATAAAAAGAATCGTTACTATGACTTCGCACAGAGTCCCCCACTGTACTACTATCATAGCTCGTACAATCTTAACTTCGCAGTTCTGATGGGATGAGGTGCTTTATTGTAGATATGAACGATTCTGACTATTTTTTCACTCTTTTTCTTATATATCACTCTCTCTTTTATAATTTCTTATAAATAATTAATGTCATATTAATAATGTTATATTAAAAGAAAATATACTATATATCAATTTATTCATGTTATTATATTATTATCTATGCTTAATGATGATTTAAAGAGAAAAAATGAAAAATGATGAAAGAAACGGCTAAATATTTATAAATATAAAAGTATTTTTGTGAAATTGATGTGTAAATGATATATTATGGTGAATATAAGTGTATAATACTGATGTTTGATAATAATTTCATTTATATGGACAAAATAAATGAGGAAAGAGACAGATTTCAAATCCTTTTCAGAGTGGAATAACCTGATGGTGTTATTGAGATGTAGAAAATAGTTTAAATTTAAAAATGATGTGATTGAGCATAATTGTGATGATTTGTTGAAAATGTGAATTTGTGTAAGATAAAATGAGTTTAAAGAAATAAAGATGTGATATTTGATTTATGAATGTTATTATTCCGATTATTTATATGATGATGTAAGACAAGTGAATATAGAAAAAGTGATTAACAATAGTCTTGATTTGAAAGTTTCAAATATCTTAATATCTAAGAAGATGTAGTAGATTATTTGAGGATGATATTATCTCTAGATTTGTATATATTGAAAAATAAAAGTTATTATTTGATGAATTATTATTGTGATATTTTGATGTGAAATAGAAGTGTGATAATTTTGTATTTAAATGAAATACTCAATTGAAGGATTAATAGAAATGGTTATTGTTAATATTATAATATGATTTTATGTTTTATGATGATGGTTAAAGAAGAGGAGAAAGAAAAAATAGTTGGAATATATATTATTTACATATTTTAAACCGTTAATAAAATAAAACTCTATTAAACCTTCATTGTATATTTGTTTGTATTGTTTTCTTGTGTATAAGATGTTAAAAATATTGTAATAGAAGAATAATGAAAGATTAATTGTTTCTATACAAATATACAACACACATAAAATATTAATAATATAAAATAAAATATAAAACTTTTCTCTCATCATTCTCTATTATAAATATAAAATATTCCAATCATAATCCAATTTCCATATATACATATTAATCACTTACATAGCTTATATTAAATATTATTCAAACTAATTTCAATGGCAATTCTGTAAGGATTATTTATATTAACTACTTCTTTCATTCTATTCTTCCTCCTCCTTTTTAACCATCAACATAAAACAAAAAAACATATTATAATATTAACAATAACCATTTCTATTAATCCTTCAATTGAGTATTTCATTTAATTACAAAATTATCACACTTCTATTTCACATCAAAATATCACAATAATAATTCATCAAATAATTACTTTTGTTTTTACAATACACACAAATCTAGAGATAATATATTCATCTTGGCATAATCTACTACATCTTCTTCTACATTAAGATTTTTTACACTTTCAAATAAAGAGTATTTCTTAATCTGTTTTCTTATATCATAGATATACTATTAATATATATCATCTTTATTTCTCTAAATCAACTTCATGTTAAATAAATTCTCTTTCTTGGTGAGATGTCTTTACAACAAGTTCTCTTCTGTTGATTATTGTATAACCAACTAAACTAATAATAATCAAACTGCCAATAACTATACAAATGAAATACCAATTGCTTCTCCAGTCTTACTAGCAGCTGATCTAGTTTGTGGTTATTCATAAATATCAGTTTGTCTGACAATAACAGAGGAATAAGCCATATCAGGTGAAGAAGAATGTAAATCATTTTCAAAAGAATAAGATTTTAAGATATTAGATGTAATTGAGATTATTGTATTTCAATAATTCTTTGGAGCTGTAATAAATGCAACTGTTCTTACTAAATTTGATGTCATATCCATATTAGCTCTATCCAAATCTAATCTTACATTCGTTCTATCAACATCAAATGAAACTGCACTTCTTAAATGAGTTATTAATAGATTTCTAATTATCACAAATGCTTGAGGATTTACTGCTTGACCAGATACACCAGTTGTAAAATCGATTTCTATCTTGGCAATTATTCTTCCACTTACTAAATGGAGGATCTTCTACATATGCTCTACAATCTGTATCATCTACAGCTTGCCATTGTGGATTTAAGTAATTATCACCTCTACATTGTCTTTGAAGAATACCTGTCTTACCATCTTTACATAGTATATAAGCAGAAGTTGCTGTTCATTCACCATTAGCTGGACATGTATTGGAAATATTGAAGATAAACATTTTGTAAATAAATTCCATTAAAATTTCTTTATAATGTTTCTTTCATTAATTTGGATGGTCTTCCACTGAATTTACCTTCACTGAATGTTATACCAGCTGGTAAAGTAGGATAACCAGGTAAAATTCATTCTAATACATTATATTTTATATTTGGTGTTAAATCTTCTTCTCCCTAAACTGGTTTAGAATCTGATACTGTACATGTTCTATAGAATAACCCATATAACCTTCACTACAAGCTATTTGACCTCTTTCACCTACATTCGTTGCTGGATAACCATTATCTACACTACATGTTGATGCAATTACTTCCAATTGGATTGTATATGTCTTTGTTGTTTGATCTCTTGCAGCTATACCAGTTATTGTGTAAGTCATTAATTTTCTTGTTACTGTAGGAGTTCCTGTTATTGTACCAATCTTATTTACATATAAACAATACCTTTTAACACTATTACTAAGTACTTATTCATTCACATAAAATCATTTACACAAACATCTCATATCACATATAATTCATCATTTTATATCTCTTTCATTGTTTCTCACACTCTTACTATTCTTTTCTTTCTAACAGTCTAATATATACATGCTCATATCATTTCATTCAACATTCTATTATTATATACATCAAAGACTACATACACTTATTTTCATTATTCAATACATTGAAAATCAGAAAATTCTAAGAATTTCATCAAGCCTAATGATTATTCAAACCCAATAAACAAAGAAATGCTATTTTTGTGATACTATGAAGTATATTGGTGAAATGATGTATTTCGATGATGA